>ML244902.1:53748-76180 GCA_005239495.1 Nicotiana undulata | reverse complement strand
TCCCGTAATGGGTCTGTTTTGGGACTTAATAAAATAACTGGGTAAAATTAGCCTATGCGATCGTTGAGATAGGAATGCGATCGCATAAGCTCTGCGATCGCGGATCTATGCATGCGATCGCACTGAGTATTTTCCTCCAGCTGCCCATGCCCACTTAATACACTATGCGATCGCGTAGTATGCTATGCGATCGCATAGTGCAACAGACTACCCCTAGGCACGAAGCTTATGTGATCGCAGTGAACAACTACCCAACCCCCACCCAGGTACACTGCCCCTCTTGCGATCGCGGATGGGGTGATGCGATCGCATAGAGCAACCTGACCACCCCTCCCCTTAAGCATATGCGATCGCAGGGCTTCGTGTGCGATCGCACTGAAGNAAAAACACACACGACTCCCGAAACATCATACGAACTTGTTCAAGCTTTTAAATCATAAGAATATCCACAAAAACATCGAATTAAACCTCTAAATCCAATTAATCCAACTTAAGAACTTTAAGATTCTAGAATTCACTTCAATACGCCGAACCGGCCTAAACTGCTCGGAACGACTTCAAACTTTACAGATAAGTTGTAAATGACACCGTAGAACTATTCCCGGTCTCGAAATCTCATTCGGACCTCGGGAACCTAACACTACTTTCCAAGCCACATTTCAAATTCTTTAAAACCTCAAAGTCTCAATTTTTATCCGAAACCACTCAATTCACGTCCGTTTTACACCAAACTTTACAGATGAGACAAATAATATATAATAAACCTGTGGGCTCCGGAACCACAATACGGACCCAGTAACACGGTTTTCACATAATTATTCATTTTCAAAATCCTTTATTATTTTCATAAAACAATTTTCTTTAAAAATTCATTTCTCGGGCTTGGGACCTCGGAATTCGATTCNGTTTACCAAAAATGTTGACCAAAGTCAACTATATTCATTTATTAATTATCAAAACTCATTTTTATCAAATTTTCACATAATAGCTTCCCGGCTACACGCCCGGGATGCGCACGCATATCGAGGTGAGACTAACGGAGGCTCTTAGAGCCTCGGAACATAGATATAGCTTAAATTACATAAGATGACCTTTTGGGTCATCACAGCCTTGCCATGATCAAATTCATGTATGATATTGGGCAAAGAAGTGGAAATCCGTCCCATTAAATTTGTTTCATTCTCATTTTCCTTAGAAAATGTTATTGGAATATGTGATAAGTCTGAAAGAAGACAAAATGTTACCGTGAAGGTATAAATGGATGTAGACGTGGCAATAGATGAAATTATAATCGTCATCATTGTGATAATGAGAATAATAAGGATTTTCAAAATAATCCTTCACTCTGTGAAAGTAATATATCATCGATTTGACATGGGATTTATAAAGCACACATAGATGATTTTGGTCCATTCATGATGTGAATGTGACAACATGTGATTTACGAATACATAACGTTGCTAGTGGTATTGAATATACCACACTCACCTCTAGAAGGAGATTTGAGAGGAAATAAGAAAATAATGTCATTAGTATGACATGAATGATCATTGGTCACATACCTATTATACACCAAAATATTTTGGCAATGTGATTATTAAAGGACAACTGTAATGCAACAAACAGATCTTGCATATAATTTTGACCATGACCATAATGGTATAACTTTCTCATCAAAAGCGAGATTCACCATATGGATGTTGATGAATATGTGATAGTACAAAATTAATTGAAAGTTCTAAAAGAGCCAATTATACTACATTGTAGGAATACAATTGATTATCATGTCAATTTATTGTGTCGTAGTAAGTCTCCAAGAAACTTATCGAGTTACTAAAGTATTCGCGAAAGCGGTTGGTTATATTGAGACTATAAATAAAGGTAATATGTATGTGAAAAGTTACCCGCTTTATTCTCCAATTTGTACAACACAAATAAAAAATATGGTGAAATTACATGACATAGTAAACTGGATGTTTATTGATATAAAAATCATGTCATAATAAATTGAGAGATTAATTAACAATTGCACAAGTCATGATGTAAACCTGAAGTTTACCGATACAGACAATTTTATCAAGCATGGCCAGCTGAGCAATATTGATTTAAGTATGAAGTGCATAATAAATGAGAATTAACATGGGTAGGTGTTGAAGAAGATTCTTTATGAATTCTCTTATTTTGCTTGTTCTCGCGATTATTATACCAACTAAAATTGGGATAGAATCCCTTGAATTATGGAATTTATCAAAGTTGCAACCTGGTGTTTGCGAGGTAACTCCTCAATAATTTAATTTAGAGCATAAATTTCAGATTGTCTATTCAAGATAATTCATCTTGATAAGTTGGTTTACATCACAGTTGGTTAAGCAAAATGATTTATTGAGTACCTCAACTTAATAGCAAAACTATTGCTTATGAGAACAAAGTTATTTATATCAGTTTGATATACATTATATACGAAAGTATATTACATTCTCTCCTTACAAGTGGTCAGGACATGAACCAAATAATTCCATCTTATTATTATTGATGGGCGGTGTATATTTTGATTAACATTATTACGCACAAAGATGGGTTCCCAAAGTTGAGGAAGCAAGTTAGTTTTTCTAACTTGAGGGGGGGAGATGATAAACATTTGAGAAAATGTTACGTGGAATGAATTGTCAATTCTCTATAAGCATGATAATCTGATAGCGAGGATTTTCAAGGTACAACGTATTCATTGAAGTTAATATGGATAATTTATTCATCAAATCTCTACTGACGTCAACCTTCAAGAATCTAGTGCACAAGATTGGGATGCAAAGAATCAAGGATGTGAATTGATGCTCTCATCAGGGGGAGTTAATACGCGTTGTACTCTTTTTCCCTTACAAGGTTTTGTCCCACGGGGTTTTGTGATGACCCAATGGGGTCATTTTATGAATTAAGACTCCGTTATAGGATTATTAGCCATAAAAAGACTAATTTTAATTACCTCAATTCGTGTGCACAGTACGGGCATGAAATCGGAAAGCTTTTACGTGAAAATATGAGAAATAGTAATTTCTAGAGTTAAAATTTAGTTTTAGTTGACTTTGGTCAACATTTTGAGTAAACGGACCCGGATCTGTGTTTCGACGATCCCGGGAAGTCCGCGGTAAGATACGGGACTTGGGCGTATGTGCGGAACTGAATTCCGAGGTCTTAAGACTTAGAAATCAATTTTTAAACCAAATTGTTTTGTTGGATTCTTAAGGAAATAAAGAAATGAATTAATATTAGAAACCATTGGTATCAGAGCCGTATTTTAGTTATGGAGCTTGGTACAGATTTGTTATAATATTTAAGTACTATCTGTGAAAGTTGGTGAGAATCAGAGTTGATTTGACGTGATTCGGACGTACAGTTGAGAAATAGTGAACTTTAAGTGTTCTTGAGAAAAATGATGAGTTTGGAGGTTAAATTCATAGTTTTAGATGTTATTTTCATGATTTGGTCGCACGAGCAAGTCCATATAATATTTTTAGACTTGCGTGCATGTTTGCTTTAGAGCCCTGAGGGCTCGGGTGAGTTTTGGTTAGGCTACGGGATGTTTTGAACTTAGAACTGACTATTGTTTTTGTTGTTCTGGTGCACAGTTATTTTCTTCTTCTCGTTCGCGTAGCTTCATTTGCGAACGCGCAGAGTAACTTTGCTGAGGGATAAATCCTTCTTCGCGAACGCGAGGAGATGGACGAGAACGCGAAGCACTGGTGTAGTACCCTTCGCGAACGCACCCATCCCTCCGCAAACGCGATGTGTTAGTGGGCCTGGGGGAGGCAACCTGCTTACTCTATGTGAACGCGGCCACCTGATCGCGAATGCGAAGGCCACTAGGCCTAGCGCTATGCAAAAGCGTTCGTCTCACTGCGAACGCGAAGGCCAACGGGCCTGACTCATCGCGAACGCGGCAGGCCCATCGCGAACGCGATGAAGGCCTGCCCAGTCATATAAAACAAATTTTAAAAATCAGGCAGAACCTATTTTTCACATATTTTCGAACTACAAAGACCTAGAGGCGATTTTCTTCACATAAATTCATCCCCAAGGTGTTGGTAAACAATTCTAAATTCTTTTCTTTCAATTACCTTATGTTTTTCATCACTTTTCAATAAAAATCAAGAATTTTCATGGTAAAATTTGTGGGTTTGGGTAGAATTAGGGAATTTTGTGAAAATTGAATTTTGACCTCGAATTGGGGTCGTATTTCAAAACTAATTACATACTCGGACTCAGGGGTGAATGGGTAAACGTAATTTGGTCTGAACCCTGAGTTTGGACCAAGCGGGCCCGAGTCGAGTTTTAACTTTTTTTTTAGAAAACTTAGGAAAATCATAACTTTTCAGTAAAGTTAGTTCGTTTAGTATTAATTAATGATATTAAACTAAATATGATTATATTCGAGTGTGTGGGAGGTGAATTCGAAAGAAAAAGCTGCAATTGAGCAGTGAGTGGCCTGCGGAATTGAGGTAAGTGTTGTGTCTAACCTTAGCTTGAGGGAATAGGTGTTGTGTAACTACTTTATACTTATTTTGTTGCTAAATCCAATGTATAGGTGAGGTGACGAGTACATATACGTTGTGGTCAGGTCATACCATGCGAGTGAATGCTAATTCTTGTTATTTGCCTATCATATGCGATTGTTGTTGTTAGTGAAATGTTGAGAGATTAGTATCCGGTTCCACCGAGATGAATATTATTCTAAATACTGAGTTGAGATTGAAATGATAAATCATGATGGTAAACATGATGAAATATTGATTTCTTGTGAAATCCCTTGAATTGAAATATTAAATGGTGATAGAAACTATGATGAAATATTGATTTCTTGTGAAATCCCTTTGAGAACTTTGAGTTGATATTGAAATATTAAATGGTGAGAGAAACTATGATGAAATATTGATTCCTTGTGAAATTCTTTTTTATATGTTATTGATGATTTACTTATATCGTGAGGAAGAGTGTAAAAGCACGAACGGTGATGTCGTGCATGATTTATTTATTTATATTGTGAGGAAGAGTGTAAAGCACGAAGGGTGATGTCGTGCATGATTTAATGATATTGTGAGGAAGAGTGTAAAGTACGAAGGGTGATGCCGTACACGATTTATTTATATTGTGAGAAAGAGAGTAAAGCACGAAGGGTGATGTCGTGCATTATTAATTATAATCTGGTGAGGATGGGAGTAAAAGCACGACGGGTGATGTCGTGTATTCTATTAATTATTTTGTGAGGATGAGAGTAAAAGCACGAAGGGTGATGCCGTGCAAGTTTCCTTTCTGTTTTTAATTGCTAAAATTATTGTTGATAACTGTCTATTTTGTCTTGTTGTTTTCCTCACTCCTGATGTGAAACTCCCCATCTCATGCTCCCTTCCGATGATGTGCCGTTTTAAATTCTTTATATGTTATTATTTCTGTTAGCATGATTATATATGTCCAAGTTTTATGTGGTGTCCTGTCCTAGCCTCGTCACTACTTTGTCGAGGTTAGACTCGACACTTACTCAGTACATGGGGTCGGTTGTACTGATACTACACTCTGCACTCTTTTGTGCAGATCCAGGTACCGGCCAGAATTAGGATATTTTTAGTAACTGTCATCATTCATCAGAGACACGAGGTAGATCTGTTGGCGTTCGCATATTCCTGGAGTCTTCCCTATATTATGTAGACTACTATTTTATTTGATTCAAAACAGTTATACATTATTTCTTGAGCCAATTATCTGTAGTATTCTTTAGTAGTTCGTGAATTGTGACTCCAAACCCTGGGTAGCTAGATATTATAATTAGCTTCGAGTTTCATTTTATTATTTCTCATTTTATTCAGTATTCGTTATTTGATAACTCTAGACTTAGTGTTATAATTTAATTGTTAAAGTATCTAATTCCTCTAACATTGGCTTGCCTAGCAAGTATGGTGTTAGGCGTCATCACGATCCCGCAGGTTGGGAGTTTGGGTCGTGACAGTTTTCCTTGCAAGGCTTTTAATGAGGCAACCAAAAGGCGTATTATTAAACATGTGTAACCTTTTTCCTTTACTAGAATTTTTTTCCCACTGGGTATTATTTTAGCTAAGGTTTTAACGAGGAACATTACCTATTGAGTAGACATTCAAGGGGGAGTGTTATGATAGAATTGTAATTAGAGTGAATGTCTATATTTTATAGAGTTTGTTACTTTGTGGTTAAGTCATTTCCCCCTATAAATAGAGGGGGCTTACCCCATTGTAAATTCTCCCAAAAATCAATAACAGTTTTTTCTCTACTTTTCTCTGCAATACTCTTTTCTTCGTTTATTGTTTTATAACAAAAAAATAATTTTTTTAGCAATACACTGTAATTTTTAGAAAAAGAGTGTCAATCAACACCCCTGGTTGAATGTGACCCCACCACTATTTATGCAACAAAAGAAGTGACAATTACGCCTCAATTCCAAACAAGTTGCGATATTGTGTTATTGTTTACATAAATTTTAATTAACTTATAGTTATTGATATGAGTAAATTTTATTATACTAGTTCCTTTAATTATGATATAAATTATAAAAAATATCTTAATAGTACGTGTGATTTTAAAGTCCCTTCTGTGACAGTTAATCGGTTAGTCGGTTACTCTACACAACTAAACAGGCAGTGACTTTATATCGTAAGCAAATCAATCATCCACTCCAAATAATGTTCAATAAAAAATCATCTGGAAATAGATTCACCTTCACAATAAGGGAAAAGCAACAATGGCAGGCAATCAAGCCAATTGTGACGCATGCGCTGTGTATCGTAAACAGTGTAACGAACAATGCCTATTTGCACAGTTTTTTCCTTTGACACGTAGAGGGGAGTTCTTAATCTTGGTGGAAATGTATAGAAAGAGCAACCTCAACCGTTGGATGAGGAATATTCATAATGATCAGAAACAAGAATTCTTGAACAATCTATGCGTAGAAGCAATGGTGAGAAGAGGCGACCCTCTTGGTGGCTCAACAGCCTTGATCCGCGAGAAGGATGCTGCAATCAGATACATAGATAGATTAATCACCTTTTTCATGAGGTATAAAAAAATCTCTCGTCTTTGTTGCCTGAAAATGTTTAAGCAGATAATCTTGGGATTTGAAATAGTAACTTGTATTGTTGGATTTACTGCTGCTTTGATGTAAATTGACGTAATTGAATTGATGTTAAAACATTGAAATTGAATTAAGTTAATCTGCATCTTTAGATGAATTTACGGGTACTTTGACACATATTCTAGGGTTGAACACAAATTTTGATCTGTATTTCTTAGGTTACAGTAGGTATAGGGCGTTATTGGAGTTCATAAATTTATTGGTACTCATGTATTACGATAGAGATTATCTCTGTATTCTTGGATATTCTTGGGTTTATATAGTCATATCTTTAAATGGATTTACTGGTAGAAATAACTTGTCCCTGGAGACAGGACTTTTGTCTTTGTTGATGTACCATTACGGCTTAATCAAAACATTGTATGGAAATAAGCATAGAAACGAGAGAACAATTGTAAATTTTCTTAAATTTCTCATATGTATATCTTGATACTCTGAAGTCCATATTGATTGAATACTATAACATAATATGTACTTTTGCAGGCTTCTTCTTCTGGCAGCAGTTGTTGCATATTATTAAGAGGTAACTTAAATAAATAAGATGTTAGACACGTATTTTCAATAGGTTATCTTTGATATTGTTGTAAAAAAATTATATTTACTAATATGAAATTTAAGCTATTTAATTCAAAGTTCTAAAATATTTTTTGTGTTAAAGAGTAGACATTCATACTTTCTTTCTCTTGTCCAAGTTTTTTTTATGCAAAATTTAATATTGTCTAACTTGAAGTACAATCATAAAATCTATATTAAAAATTTTCGGGGACTTAACACTCCGTTTGGGTCATTCTGGTAGCAGTTGTTGCATTAGGGGTCAAGGAGCTGATGGCCCTGGCCATGGAGCAAGGGAGGGGGTCAAGGAGCTTAAGGGAAACCTCTTCCACCTCAAGGGCAAACTCAGCCTAATCTTGCTCAACAAATAAATGGTTTGCTAAACCCACAAGCAGCAATGAGCGTAGATGCTCTTTTGAACCCAGAAGCAATGGCAGCAAAGTTGGATGGAGATAATGCATTGTTCGAACTCCATGGAGCTGATGGACCTGGCCATGGAGCAGAGGGTTAAGGAGATGATGGCCCTAGCCATGGAGCAGGGGGCCAAGGAGGGGGTCAAGGATCTAAATGGCAACCTCTTCCACCTCAAGGGCAACATCAGCCTAATCTCGCTCAACAAATAAATGATTTTCTCAACCCACAAGCAGCAATGAATGTAGATGCTCTTTTAAACCTAGAAGCAATGGCTGCAAATTTGGATGGAGATAATGCATGTTCGAACTCCATGGAGCTGCTGGCCCTGGCCATGGAGCAGGGGGTCAGAGAGGGGGGTCAAGGAGCTGAAGGGAAACCTCTTTCACCTCAAGGGAAAGATCAGACTAATCTTGCTAAACAAATAAATGGTTTTCTCAACCCACAAGCAGAAATGAATGTAGATGCTCTTTTAAACCCAGAAACAATGGCAGCAAATTTGGATAAAGATAGTGTATTGTTCGAATAGTATCTCGACGAGTTAAATCAATAGAAGGGGTGGTGGGTCGATGCAGTTATCCCAAAGCAAAGCTACAGTACTAACATATGATAACTACGTAGACCTGCTGCTTTTTAAACTCAAAACTTTTACGTGCAATATATTGCTTTCTAAACTCTGTGAAGTGGCAGGAGTTTCCATTCAAAGAATTGAGATGTAATAGCATTGAACATGTTTTTAAGTGTTTACAAGTTTAGGTAGAAATTGAAGTGTGAACATCAGTTTTATTTGGAATAAAAGGCAGGCAGGTTCTTCATCACATTACTTATCTTATTCTTTGAGCATTCCGGGAAGCTAGTTTATTACTTATATTTAGTACTAGTTTTTCTTTTAACACACTTTCTTGGAGATTGAATGTTTCAGTTGTGTAATGACTCGTCCGGTCGTTCCGTAGAATTTGCACAGTTATTCCTATTTTTGCCTTGTCATGCACTGTTTATACTGTTTATGATGTGTTGGAGTCGGTTGGTTCGGGTTCGGAATGGTTGTAGTGAGAATTGAGACACTTAGTCTCTTAAAGTAGCCTTATAGTTGGAAAAGTCAACTGGGAGTTGACTTCTTGGTAAACGATCTCGGAATGCGGATTTTATGGATCGCGTATCTTCGTTAGGTGATTTGGGACTTAGGAGTGTGTTCGGAATGTAGTTTGGAGGTCCGGTGTAGAATTAGGCTTGAATTGGTGAAAGTTAGTTTTTGGTGATTTCCGTTCGGCAGTGAAAAATAGGATATCGGGGTCGGAATGAAATTCCGGAAGTTGGAGAAGGTTTGTAATGTCATTTTGAATATGGATGGGGAACCATAGGTGCGAGCCCGCAGAAGCGAAAAGGAATCCGTAGATGCAAAAATTGGGCAGCTCAGTGAAAGGCCGCAGATGCGGACGTGGGATCGCACCTGCGGAGTCGCAGGTGCGGAAATGGAATTGCAGGTGCGAAATTTGGAATTTAAGTGATTATTCGCAGGTGCGCACCTGGGACCGCAGGTGCGGGTCTGCAGGTGCGAGATTTTGTCCGCGGGTGAGGAAATCCTTGGGCAGAAAATATAAAAAGGGTCCTTAGCAAATTTTGGTCTTCTTTTCACCATTTTCATACGGGTTTGAAGCTTTTGAAGGGTTTTTGAAGAGGGAAATCGATAGTTCTTCATTGAGGTAATATTTTTGGACTCTAAACTCGTTTATATGTGATTGAAGGTCTGATTAGTGGTAAAGTTTGGGGGAAATCAGTGCAAAAATGGGTAATTAGGGCTTGAGATTAAGAGACCTTAAAATGGGAATTTGAGAGGTCATTTAGACTCGGATTTCAGTGTTCTTGGTATGTATAGACTCTTGGGGGGATGAGGATCCTTATGGTATAAATTTTATTGAGTTCCGAGACGCGGGCCCGGGGGTCGGGTTTGGCCAATTTCAGAAATTATGCCTAATTTTGATAGTTTTCGATTGGGTTTCTTTTCTCTAGCATATTTTGATGTTGTAAATCTAATTTTGATAGAATCGAAGCATTTGGGAGCCGATTTGAGGGGCAAGAGCATCGTAGAGTAGTTTTTGGGTTATTTTAAGGTAAGTAACGATTGTAACGCTAAACCTGAGGGTATGAAACCCCAGTATTTTATATTGTTTTGGTAAATGAGGTGACGCACATGCTAGGTGACGAGCGTGTGGGCGTGCACCGATAGGGATTGGGACTTAGTCCGTCCCGTAGCAACTATTAAGTCACGTATCGATTTGAAACCTTACGATATCCTGTATTTTAGAAATTTATACTTGTTTATGGGTTGTAAGCCATGTTTAGGGCCTTGTGCCGACCTGTTTAGACCTTCAGAGGTACTTTTACACTATTCTCACATTATCCTGTTAGAACATTTGTGAACTCAGTCATGTTTTCTACTTGTTGTTATTTTCACTATTATCACAGTGTTTTGAAACTCTGAGAGGTATTTTGGGGCTGAGTCCCGTGAGTTGAGATGAGTTGCCCGAGTGGCTTGTGAGGATGGCTGAGTGAGGCCGAGAGCCGAATATGTGAGGATAGTCATGGATCGGGCTGCACATCGCAACGATATATATTATAAATTATATATGGATCGGGCTTCACACCGCAGCAATATACATTATATATGGATCGGGATGCACGCCGCAAAAATATATATATTGGATCGGGTTGCACGCCGCATCAACATAGTGCTTGGGCTGTAGGAGACCCTCCGGAGTTTGTACACCCCCAGTGAGCACAACTGACTATATTTATATATTGGATCGGGCTGCGCGCCGCAACATATGTTATATGGATCGGGTTGCACCCCGCAGCGTATTTTAGGTGGATCGGGCTACACACCGCAGCAGTTGAGTGAATATCTGGTACTTGTTGAGTGAGAGTTCTTAGTGTGAGCATGACATACTGATAGTGGAGACATGAGTGTCTGAGATACCTTGTTATGAGTGATATTGTGCCTGAAAGGCTGTTTCATTGTGAATTTTACTGTTTTTCTCACTCTTCTTTATACTGAATTTTTCTAACAAAAGTTGAATTACTGTTTTTTTTATAACAAAAATATGATTTATAAATGCTCGTCACTGCACTCAAGTTTTTAGTTACTTTGGTTATTTACTGAGTTGGCATACTTACGTTACTCCATGCACCTCTGTGTGCAGATCTAGGTACCGGACCAGCTCGCTAGTTGACTTCTCGTGTGCTTCGGAGTTGACTAGGGTTCGAGGTAGCTGTTCAGCGTCCACAGCTGACCTTCCTTCCCTTCCTATTCCTAGACTTTTGATGTTTTGGTCCTTTATTAGTGACAAAGATACATTTTATACTTTGTATTCTCTACACTAGATGTTCATGATAGTTGACTCCCGAGGTCTGGGGGCGATTTAGACTGTTTGTCTTGGTTGTTATTCCTGTTGAATTTGTCTTAAAAGTGGATATTTATCAGTTTATGAGCTTATATTTCTAGAAAATAGATAAATGTTGATTTCACTATGTTAGAGGGATGGCTTAGTTTCACGATAGGCGCCATCACGACCCTTATTGATTTGGGGTCGTGAAAGGTTGGTATCAGAGCCCTTAGGTTACATAGGACTCAACGATCATGAGCAGGTTTAGTAGAGTCTTGCGGATCGGTACAGAGACATCTGTACTTATCTTCGAGAGGCTACATAACTCTTAGGAAAAAATCTCATTTCTTGAATTTTGTCGTGCCATTTTGTTGCTTCTGGAAATCTAAACTCTTGTTGTTTCAATATCTCACATATGGTGAGGACACGCGCTACGGATCAGGGTGACCAGACACCAGCTAGACCCGTGAGAGGTCGAGGCCACG
This sequence comes from Nicotiana undulata, assembly GCA_005239495.1. Classification (NCBI taxonomy): domain Eukaryota; kingdom Viridiplantae; phylum Streptophyta; class Magnoliopsida; order Solanales; family Solanaceae; genus Nicotiana; species Nicotiana undulata. The sequence goes on along the minus strand of ML244902.1, from coordinate 64,199 downwards.
GTCGAGGTCGTAGTATAGGTAGGGGACCAGCCCACACAGCAGTCGGGGCAGTACCAGGTGATCCCCCTACTATTCAGGATCAGGTTCCCGCCGCGGGTATTCCAGCGGGACAGGCTCAGGCAGCGGCAGTGCCCATTCTTATTCCGGTCTTCAGGAGACCCTGGCTCAGATTTTGACAGTATGTACTAGCCTTGCTTAGGAAGTTGCCGTGTCTACTACTGCCCCTACATCTCATGCCGGGGGAGGCACTCAAACTCCAACTGCCTGGACTCCTGAGCAGGTTACTCAGGGCCTTCAGACACTTGGGGCAGTTCCAGCCCAACTGGTTGCCCCAGTTTAGTGTTTCTCCGATATCCACTATAGGGTTGATACTGATCTCTCTTTGATCTTGGTTCTCTATCGATATCTCTTTGAATTTTGTCGACGGGCATGTTCGGATAGACGGACCCCGAAGGAGTTCCCAACTAATCATCCTCGCCACTGATTTTAGACTGGTACCGATTGTGCACATCAGCCCAGGTTACCACTGGTACTCGATCAAAATCTGCTTACCGAACTTTGAACGTTTAGCCCTTGAGTAAAATCCTGGATGGCCCAATCATCTGCGACCGAGGGTAGGTCCATACGTTCCATCTAGAACCGAGATACGAACTCTCTAAGCATTTCGTTGTCTTTCTGATTCACTTTGAAGAAGTCTGACTTCCTAGTCTCGACCTTCATGGCTCCGACGTGTGCTTTGGCGAAAGAATCTACAAGCATGGCAAGGGAATCAATGGAGTTTGGCGGCACATTATGGTACCATATCATCTCCCCCTTCGATAAAGTTTTGTCTGAACTTCTTCAACAAAACGGACTCAATCTCATCATCCTCCAAATCGTTACCCTTTATTGCGCACGTGTAGGAAGTGACATGCTCATTGGGGTCAGTAGTTCCATTATACTTGGGAATTTCTGGCATGCGGCATTTATTTGGGATGGGCTTAGGAGTCGCACTCGGGGTGAAAGGTTTATGTACGGACTTCTTTGAATCAAATCCCTTCAGAATCGATGGTGTCCCCGAAATTTGGTCAACTCTGGAGTTATACGTTTCTACTTTTTTGTCATTTGCCTCAATCATCTTCTCCCCTAATTCAATTCTCCTTGTGAGCTCTTCGAGCATTTTCATAATGGCGGGGTAAATCCCCGGTTTATTCACGTTTGACCTCTCTGGTATTGGTTCGGCCTTGTGAATAACTTCCAGTGAGGGCTCAAGTTCATGCCCACTCGGTGCGCGGTTCTAATTTTGTACTTGCGCTATGGCGTCTTGTCGAGCCTACAACATTTCAAATATTAATCGAAGGTTGACTCTGCTGTCTTCGCCGCCTTGTGTATCTTGACATGTTGATCGAACGTCTCTGCGTACGTTATTTCCGGGGTCGACGCCTAGATTCGCTTTCAGGGCGACATGGGAACTGACGTCGATGGGGTCTGAAACCGGTACTCACCCGAGGCCAACCTGAGGAACTTCGATCCTTGGGGCGGCTATATTGTCGTTTTACCCATGAAAACCAAGGCCATTGTTGGCGTGAGTGGGTACTGTTTGAGAGTTCGACGTGCTGATTCTGAAATCAAAAACACGTACGAGAACAAGCGTGAAGTAGTGTGTGTTATAAGAATTAGTACCACGAAATCACTATTATCCTTAGCCCCGCGGTGGGTGCCAAACTGTTTACCTTTAAAATCGGATAACAATTAAATTAATAAGTTGTTTTAAGGATATGTGATTTCACCTAGCACAAATTGATAAATATGATAATTAATGCTAGAAATTGACAGTAAAATAAATCAAACCAGTATAAAATGCTACTTGGCCCTCGAGCTAGATCGCCCTCGAACCGGCTGAGTGTGTGATTAAGAAATATGAGCTGAACTGAAGAACGAGAGAGCTTAAGAGAGAAAGAATGTATTGTGTTGCTTTGATATGTGAGAATTAGATGATTACAAATGATTAGAACCCCTTTTAGATAGTAGAGGAATTATACTTATGTTACAATTCTAAATACAGAAGAAAATCTCATAATTGGCTAAATAACCGTTCTTGATTTGATTCATGCCGAGATTTCCGCCATGATCCTTGCCTGGTCAGGATGTCTCGGATTTCCGTTAATAGGCTTTCTTCAGTCTCGCTCGATGTCTATTCCGTTTGGCCTCGATCCTGGGTGGNCCCCCCCCCCCTCCCCCCCTCCTTTATATAGTAGAGGAATTCTACTTATGGTACAATTCTACATATAGAACGAAATATCATGATTGGCTAAATAACCATTCATGAATTGATTCGTGCTTCCGCCACGATCCTTTCCCGGTCACGGATATCTCGCATTTCCGTTAATCGGCTTTCTTCGGTCTCGCTCGATGTCTATTCCGTTTGTCCTCGATCCTGGGTGGTCTCGATGTCGATTGGTACTTCGAATCCCGAGCTTGGTACCGCACCTTCATGTCTTGGTCTTGGTATCGCACCTTCATGTCTTGGTCTGATATAACACGGGACCGATCCTCGATCTACCATCCTGGTCTCGATTAATCAAACAAAATCAGGTGAGCCCGATTTTGACCGTATACATCAGCCTGTCTTTATCAGGATACACAAATAAACCAACACTCCAAAAATTTATTTTTTCAAAGCTTTGATAATTTTTCATATATTATGCTACTCATGCCGCTCAAATAAGTCTAAGCTTTTAGATGTGCTAATTTGAATTATGCTCAAAATAACCGACCCTCCCAAGTTTGATTTGATGTGTTGTTTTATCATGTGACCAGATTCTGGTTCCTGGGAGCCTTCGGATCAACAAAAAATGAAATTAGAAAAACATCGTAACCTGGTTTTATGGTCAGTATGACCAGCCTCATGCGGCAGTTATTAGGACATAAACTGTGTCATTTCCTTTAACTATTGCACCCATTCTTTCAATTATATGGTGGCTTTGCAAGTTTTTTGCAAACTAGATGTCCAACATATATATGTTAGAGGTGCCTATATGCTCAATTGATGCAGCATATACATATGTATCTCTGGCCAGAAAATTAGAGACCAAGTATCTCCTTAATTTCCTTCCCCCGCTTTCAAGACTGAGTTCAGTACTTAGATCCTGATGCACAATTAAAATGCTTAAACCCCTTAAAGGGCAACGTAAAAAACAATTAGAAAAAGAAAGTCCCATAAAAATTGCAGACGCGGCATTTTTTAGCTCCCGGCGAGGATCGAACTCGCGACCTTTCGCTTACGAAGCGAACGCACTACCACTATGCTACGGAAGCTGGAATGTTAGTTCGATTTCATTACTTATTTCATTTTGACCACTTTTTAATTTCCGTTGATTTACTATAAATTTACTCGTACAGTACTTCTTTTCCTAATCCAATATAGACTAGTGTGAAATAGTAGAGACTAAATTTGGTTGTCATATATAAGAAAAGTTGTCTTGATATATCTCATCTTTGTACTTAACTAGGACTTGCATTAGTTAATTCTTTATCATACACACTCGCGGCTCTTTCGCAGGTATAGGACTCTATTCTCATAGTATTAATTCCCGCATATAAGTGTTCGCAACCAAGGAAACAAAATATTGTTTAATAAGCGAATGTAAGACTTGTTGGAAAAGAAATATGTAAGACTAGAGCACTTAAAAATATCAATTTTTTTGCTGTTAAGACTTACCCGAATTAATTTTCAAGTTAAAATTAATTAACATTGACTCCTAAAGTTAAACTAACTAAACTTATTAGGGGGGCATTTGATTGGTTTGTTAGGAGATTTAATATCCCCATAAAATATTGAACTGATACTTGTATAAGACTATAAAGACTAAAAATTATGTCGGAGGCTATGTGTTATTTTATGCGGGATAACTATAAAATAAGAATGGAAAAATATTAATAATACATGGATGAAAATAACTAAAATAACAAGACTAAACATCATAATAAGTGGAGTAACTTTTATTTTGTTTGAAAAGTAAATACATATTGTTAAACAAACAAAACATTTATCGAATAAATTAATTATTTAATGTCCTTCATAATTTGTATTTAAACCAAGCGACAGCTTATTGCTTGCATTAGATGGAAGAAATTCCTTTTCCGATTAGAAAAAATAGATATTTGACAAACTATATACAGTGTGGCCCAAAAGAAGAAAAAAACAAAACGAGAGGTAAAGCCTAAATTGTCCTTTAAATTTAATTTGAAGTTGTCTCGCTCTATATATTCATCAAATTTGTCCAGCTATGATTCCTCTATTTTTGACATGATCGATTCAGTGATCGCGCTACCCAGAAAAGAGAGGACGGATTCGAAGTTTCAAGGCCATAATTTCCAGAGAGGAAGAGCTAAATTTCTGGGCAGGGATTAAACGATTCCTATTTCCCTCGAAATTTCATACTCGGACCGTCGGACGTTTGAATTTATGCTGTTACAATGCAGATGAGGTTTTACTGGGTATAAAACTAGAAAATGCTCGTAAGTGCTCATTCTTTCTTATTCTTTATTTGGGCTTTTCGGTATGAAAGTATAGATAACATATTCAAGGTCAAATATATCTTGGAAATTTTGTTTGAAATTGCATGTACTTTGGTCCATTTAAGCAACCTACTTATTAGAAAACATAGGAACCCAAGCAAATGTGAAGAATCTTTTGTCTGCAAATAAAACAGCAAATATTTCTATTTTCCTTTGCCTTTATTTAATTTTGCGTTCATAAGCTGATAGGTAACTTTAGCTAGCATCTCATTTGTCAAATATTGCATTTTGTACATGAAAGAAAGGAGAAAAATGTACATACTTCTACATTATGGAAAAAGAGAGCACAAGAAACTTTGAAAATTTACTTAGTAAATAGTTGTCTACAATGCCTTCTTGGTCTTAGCTGCTGCTCTCTGGCTTCATCACTAATTATTTCTGTAATAAGGTCTTTATATATTAAGCGCTCGACATCCAAAATCAATGCTGGAATCTCAGTTTGGCAATTTGTCCAATCTTCAGACTGATGCCTCATATCTGCATTTAGAATACTTATCAATTCATCGTCTTCAGAGTCCATGCTAATCTTCTTAGCATTAAGGTGGTCTATGTCTGACTTCAATTCCTTCAGAAGCTGCTGTCCACTTAAACGATCTCGTCTCTGCAATAAACAGCTTTCTGAACCTAGTTTGCGGATAAGGATCTCATCGACTGTGTCAAAGACATTCTTTCTGTGCATCTTCTGATTAAACTTTATCCGAGCACTCTTTTTACTGTGTCCATATTCTGGCATGTTGTGTTCCTCAGTCTGTTCCAGGATATGAAACAGCTTCGGATCGATCAGATGGCCGGATGATTGAAGCTGAATGGCTGTGGATACGGAGTCCACATCTTCAAGAAGGCCAGATGCCAGTAGTATCTTAGTGACGTATCTGTGATCAGGATTATGATTCTGGCTCAAGGATTCAAGTAGGTCCATATTTGCTTCGTGATCGGAGTCCAGTAGCCTGAGCTGGTGAACCAGGTCCTTAATACGGTCGAATCTCTTGTGGTTGGTCTTGGTGCCATGATCTATCCTTGTGCCGTACGGTGAATGATCCTGGTAATCTAGGTACCATAACTCATCTGCAGCATCCTCAACTGTTCATGCGGAAAGGACAAAAAATGATTATTTAGTCAAATCCTGCTTGTACACCAATAATAGTAACATAATTCTGCTGTGGTTGGCCAATCTCTTCCATGCTTTAGGTACACCAATTTTATATGTATATGTCTATTTGGTCCAGCTTCTGTTATTCTTTAACATAGTGAAAATGCAGATAAACATAAACATGTAGGTTACCCTCATCGTAGGATCTTGTTGTAACTTGAGTTGATTGCATCATGTAATTATCCTCTTCTGATATAAATCTCACATTCCTTTTCTATTTCATGAGATATTTACTCTGTGTAAGCATTTGAACACCTATATAACTCTTTTAGGTGTACCTTTTGCATTTCGAATTCAGGAAAAGCCTAGAAATTCTTAGGGGTGTTAGAAACCTTAGCCAAATTATGAAAGTAAATTAGAGCTATTAACATGCTTTTTGTGAACTAATTATTGGTTGCATGTTAGAGAAAGAAACATTTCAGACTAGCTAACGAAGTTATTTGTTTTGAGCATTCACATTTTCATTTTTCAACAAAGCACTTTGTTAGATTTCCCTTTTTCCATTTTGTTCCGTGTGTGTTGTATTACTCTTGGGGACCATGCTTTATGTTCTCCTCTTAGTGTTTATTTCTGGACAGTCATGATTGTTTGTAATTGGCATCAAGGGCAGATGTTTGTAGATCTAATGGTATTCATACCTCTAAATGCAGTTGTTTTCTTCTTCACAGGAGATGGCGAATCTTCTTCATAGAATGTGGCATCAAGCACAGAGACGGGACTTGGTTGTTCAATTGTAGCAATTGCAAGTTCAGCCATTGGTCTGTCTTCATTGAACCTCACCATGTCACTCTGTATCCAAGAAAAAGTGAAAGTCAGTAATTGGACATGTGTTGGATAAATAGATATATACATGAAAATAAGTCACTTACTTTGTCTTTGGCATCCTCTAATCTTTTAGCATTAACCTTAAAGGAAAGATTTCTGCTTGTGACTTCTCCCTCTGCATGTGAGCTCAAACTGTTGTTGCTTTCTGATTGCACAGAAGCTGCATCACCTTGCTCGCTGTAATTTCTAGTGCCACTGCTGATTTCACTCAATTCCTCATCAACTCGGAGCACATTGTTGGGTTTTGCTTGCAATCTCCTTCTTGAAGAGCCTGGTTCTGTGGATTGCTTAATCGATTGCCTTCTGACCCTGCTGAATTCTTGTGATGTAGTGGTCGGACAAGATTGCTTCTTCTTCTGTTGAGGTCTTGGACTTACAGTTCCAGAATTCCTTCCTAATGCAGGATAACTTCCTTCCTTTTGTTGTCGTAATGTTGGGTTCTGCACTGCCCTTGATCTTCCTTCTTTTGTCTTCTTGTCCAAAGAAGGAAGACGCCAACCAGAATCTCTGACATTGTTCGCTCTAGGTGTCACATCTTTCCAAGTTTTCTTGTCAGCTGTTTCCTCCCTGGATTGTTTCAGAGTCATATTTAAAGATTCTGACCTTTTTGGTGGGTGAGTTCCCTTTATGGTTGGAGATAGCAGGTTGCATTGCTGCCTTTTCTGCACTATTTCCAAGTTCGCGTCAGAGTCCGCCTGCTCTTCTGTTTGGACCTCTAACCTTGCTTTTGTCTTCTGCATTGCTTCAAGAATCTGTTTCAGAGCTCTGAGATCCTTCCCAGATTTTCTAAACTCAAGTTCAGTTATCCTTTTCTCCATTTCTCCATAGACAGAGGAAGATAACTTTGGAGTCTTCACCGAAAGTTCCACATCTGTGTTTATTGCTGCCTTGTGGAAGGTTCTGTTGGCCTCTTGTTGCCTCCAGGGAGCAGGTTCTAGTGGAAGCCGTGAAGTTGATGCTGCTCTCATGGTTGAATTGGTAGATTTCATTCGTGGGGAGCTGAAATCCTTTTCATTAATCTGTGGTGACCGTGTGAATTGATTATTCTTGCTCTTTTCAGCTGTTTTTGTTGATATGGAAACAGAACCATTGGCAGGGAAAGACTTAGGCATCACTGTCTCGGTTTCATTTGAGGGAATGGAATTTGGAAAAGCTTCCAATCCCATCAGCTTTGCTACAACGCTGGAAGATCTTTTATGATCTCCTAAAAGAAAATTTGATCTGGATTCAGAGGCAGAGCTCCTGAAGGACTGTTCTCTACTGTCCAGTGACAGTCTGGGAAGATCCTTTAGCCTCATCGAAGAACGCATCGCTTCTCTGGATTCTCTCTCATCATAAGAGAAACGTGGATGATCTTTTGGTGCATGCTTTGGGAGACCAACTTTATCTTCTTTTGAGTTGCAAGGTGCTTCACGAAACTTAGCAGTTACTTGCCTTGTTCCATCAGATGGCTTCACACAGTTTGACTGCTGAAATGGCCTTGGCGAATCTATGTGCTTCATCACATGGACTCTACCTTCCACTTTGGTGATGGTTCTTACTGATAAACTACGGGCTTCCCTGTGCATGGAGTCCTTAACAACATCCCGGAAATCAGGAGATTGTCGGCCAGAATGAGATGAAGAACTTGGCTGTTTGTATGGCTGGATTTTTGAAGGAGTTTCTGGCATGTTACTTTGACTGCAAGAAGGTTGCTCTTGTTGTGAACTTTTACTTTGTTCAAGTTTTGAGGAGGCTTTGGAAGACTCACTTGAGAGCGACACTTTGCTCGTGCTGGCCGCCTTCCTTCGAGTCATTTCCTGCAGTTACCAATCACACTTGGTAAGTTTGTTTTGTGTGTTAGTTTTTTGATGTCTTGATGAAATTATTAGTTCAAAATCTTACCTTAGGTGATTGCACTGTACATTTGGGCTCCACCCTATCCGTGGCACCTTCAGGACACATGAACCAACAGTGAGTTTTTCTAATTTAATTAAACTAAAGGGTGTATGCAAGATAACGGTGTATGCAGGAAAGATTTTTTGTGATTCAGAAGATTTAAGCAAGTGAAAGCGCACAAGTATAGCATTATGCTTTAGCAGGATAACATCCATGTTTTTGTATGCTCGTCTAATTTACTTCTAGCAGTATATCTGCATTTGGATAAGTAACACGAAATTGTTTTAATTGTTTATGGAAGTATACAAGAAGGCCAAAAGAACCAAAATGACGGTACTTGTAGTAAAGCATATTCTAAAGGTAATTGCTTAGCTTAAGCAGTCGATTCTGAACGTTAAGGTGGCGTTTATTTGAAGTTTAAAATTTGCAAATTTAGTTTTTGAGTTTTTGAAAGAAGTATTTGTTTGACTTATTTTCTGAAAACTTGAAAAACTGAGTCGAGAAATCTTAAATTAATATATTTTATCTACTATTTTGCAAAAAAGAAAGTTTACAAGCATTTTCTTTGCAAAACTGAGTTCACAAACTTAGTTTTTGGAAAACTTCAAAGAAACACCAAATACTGCTTTATTGATTCCTTGAGTAAACTTCGTATACTTCTAGCCTTTCTAAACCAAAATGCGATATCATACTATATTGAAAATGAAAATGTCTTTGATGGTTTACTTTGTTTTTTCCTATATTATTGCTAATTTATCCATAATTAGTGGTTTGCTATTTGCCTTACATCTCTTCTCGGAGCCAGGTCCTCAAATTTTACCCTGTTTACATATTTACACTTTTTTCTAAGATATTATTCCCTCGTCCCAAGAAAATGATGAGGATTGTGCAAAGTATTTAATATTTGGAAAATGAATTTTGCATATTCAGAAACTTCACAACTATACAGATCACAATTCTTTAGAACTACGAATATTCAGGAAATATAATTTGACAAAGACAGTTACAAACTTGACATAATTCAGAAGCTTTCAAGTATTGATTTATTCAGTTGTGAGGGAAAAGTACCTGTGAGTAGCCTTTTGTGATTTTGACCGTGGAGACGTCGGCCAGTGAGGAAATGGTGTCGATCGAACAGCTGAAATAACCCATTCATGCATCCAATTTGCTTCTGTAGATCTTTTTGGTGGTCCTCTGTTATAGAAGATAGCATTCTTGCTGACATTTTTTTGTTGCTTTCTCAAACCCCAAAAATGGGACAAATCATAAGGCCTTTTGCACTTCCTATAAACAAGAAGCAGAGGATGTTAAAGAAAAAACTTCCATATTTCAGCAAATTAACCCAAAGAAAAAATGTTGTCTGTGGTAGTTAAGATAATGATAAGTCATTTTCTTGCATGCATTCATTCATTACATTTTACAGGTGAAAGACTCACCGGTGCTGCAGTAAACTTGGGGAGGAAAAGGAAGTTTTTCCAGGCACAGTGAGAAGTTAGAGCAGTGTTGACAGAAAAATGTAATGTTTAAATTGAGAATAAATGCAGCTGCAGAGTAGCAGTTAACTGGAGAAATCTCCAGACCCAAGAAGAGATGTTTTTGCACAGAACAAAATGGTAGAATGTTTCTTGCCTAAGAAAGACTATGTCCTGCTCATATAGAAAGAGGAGTGTGTGAAAGTTGTAAATGTTAGTAAAGAATGTGGTATATGTAGACGTAGTATATATATAAAATAAATAGAGGCAGCTCGTAGCTGGCTTTGAATGACAGAGAAGATGGCGGGCAGAGTGGGAGAAAAGAGATAACTACTTAATCTCGTGTTTACACCAAATCATATTTAAATTAAAGGGAAGAATATATGTATTATATTTATTGATTCGATGTAAATACAAAGTGAATATAATGAGAAAGGGGTTATGTGTATATGAAGGGGGTGGGTTGGTCTGTCTAGTGTGGGATGAGGTGGGTCATTTTCTACACACTTTCATGTGGACAAAATAATGAGTAGAGAGGTGGGACTCTGATGGAGGATTAAGGGGGG
>ML244902.1:4585-53527 GCA_005239495.1 Nicotiana undulata | reverse complement strand
CTCGGGGGGGGGGGCTTAAGTAGACTGGATCTATCTTTTTCAAGTCACTACTAGTTGTAATACATACATGGGCATGTGGAGTTTGTCAGATAAAAAATGCAAGGAAAGTGGATTCATGTACTGGCAATGCCTCCCTGAGGTCTAAAGTCCTTGTGTTCAATCTTACTCAATTTGACCTTATTGCCCTCCAACTCTATGAACATGATCATAATCATGATGCTGCCATATGGCATTGGCAGATAATGCTTTCAAATTTTTTTGTTGGGTTTTTCATTTAATAGTCTTAAATATATTTGTTGTTCAAATTATGGCTTGAGTTTTCACAGGCTGGCTCTGCCTAAATATGTCTATCATGTTTTTATTTGGTACTCACTTGTTTGCCTGCAAATATTTCTGCTATTAAGTGATGGTAAAAATAGTCAGAGGTGTGTACGAACTGGTTTGATTTGATTATCCATTGTTACATAAAAAAAAATAAAAAAATAAAAAAACGAACAGGTTCTTCCAAACTTTGAAACCTCTATATGGAAGAAATTAGGAAGAGGAAAATGGTACATTGGTTCAAGACATTCAATCGAGTGGCAAATGGACAAAGGGCTTTGATATGGATGCTCATCTTTTGTGTACGAAGTTTTGCAATGATGGTTTCCTTGTTCCTTTTCATAGTATACATTTCTCTTCAATTTTCTTTTACCCCATTTACCACAACTACTATCTAAGCTCATGTGTCAGTGGTTTCTACTTCCTATTGCTGAGGTAAATTTTACCGTTGTAAAAGTTTTCATGACAAATATTTCTCTATATCAACTTTTAGGCCTGGTGAAATAATCTTCACACGTTTAGTATAGTTTAACTGGTTATTGTAGGTTATTTATCATCTTTTTGGAGTTATTCATCCACACTGGAATTTAAAAATTACGTAACTTTTAAATGATGTATCATCAGTGGCGGAGGGGTTCAAAAAGAAAAAAGTTTAAAAAATTATAGCTAGTGGGACTTGAACATATGAGCTTACAAAAGGTTTTAACCCCCTTGACCACTAAGCTACTCTTTTGGGTTGTTTCAAGAGGATTCATAACTTAATATATAGAGGTAAAATATAATTTTTGCCTTATATATATGGTCTAATTTTTCGGCAAAGGGATTTCGAGTGAACCTCTTCCGCCCCTAAATCCGCCCCTGTGTATCATCATTAAAATGTTCTAAAGCTATTGTATTATACTGATAACCATTTTTTACGCAGCCCACCAGCTTTTACGAATTTCAATTCAAAACTGTAAATGGCGCTTCTTTTTTTCTTTTTTGCTTTAGTAAATTGGCGCTTATTTTAAAGAACCCAACAAAGACCAATTAATATTTTGCTTTGGCATAAGGTGGGGGACGGAACGGATCAAAGGGGAATATTGACTATTGAGTACAGTCAATGCTTGGTTTATTTTCCCCTTTATTTTCTTTTCATAGTCCTTTTCTTGTTCTTGACTATAGACATAAGTTTAGTATTCGATAAAAAACATTGATTGTATTTTCAACTCGATGAAATGAAGAAAGAAGTTGAAATAACCTTATAATTTCTAGCTTATGCATTTTTTCTAATAGTAAATTCCAAATGGAACAACTTAAATTTTGTCATTTCTTTTCTTTTCTCATTATGATGTCTAATTAATTTTTTTATTTTTGTGTGTCCTAAGCGCATATGCGTTTGTTCAAGTAATGCACAATGTCCAAACTGCCAACCCCATCATGAAAACAAAATAGGAAACAGATGCCAAAACCAATTTTGGCCAAAGTTAGTTTTGGTTTTCGATTTGCAATTTGCAAATTGCAAGTTGAAGAAAACCAACTTTTGATTGGTTAAGAGTTACGGCTTTTTATAAATAGAAGCCTTCAGCTTCTCATTTTACACACCAACAAAGAGAGAAATAAAGAGTGAGGTATCAGACAGGGTATAAGAAAATAGTCTGTGAGGAAAAAGAGAGTGTGAGCGATAATGTAGTGAGGTGGGAATATCAAAAGAGAATTATTTCTTTTGAGTATTGTAGTATTTTACTCGGGCCTACAAAGTGTAAAATTCCTTACTATAGTGATATCAGTTGCTCCTCTCGGGGTCGTGGTTTTTTCCCCTTATACGACTCGCCAATCTCGGAGTGAAAATCGAGGAAGAAGATAAAGCCATCTTGCTATTGAACTCGTTTCCATCTTCATACGATAATCTGGCAACAACCATCCTGCACGGTAAGACTACCATTGAGTTGAAAGATGTCACATCGGCTCTTTTACTCAATGAGAAGATGAGAAAGAAGCTTGAAAATCAAGGACATGCTCTCATCACAAAAGGAAAAGGCAGGAGTTATCAAAGGATTTCGAGCAACTATGGTAGATCCGGAGGTCGTGGGAAGTCCAAGAACCGATCCAAATCAAAAGCCAGAAATTGCTACAATTATGATCAACCAGGTCACTTCAAAAGAGATTGCCCAAATCTAAGGAAGGGCAAAGGTGAAACCAGTGGCCAGAAAAATGACGACAACACAACCGCCGTGGTGCAAAACAATGATAATGTTGTTCTCTTCATAAATGACGAAGAGGAATGCATGCATTTGGCAGGTCCAGAGTCAAAATGGGTGGTTGACACAACAACATCTTACCATGCCACACCGGTAAGAAATCTTTTTTGCAGATATGTAGCAGGTGATTTCGGCACTGTGAGAATAGGTAACACAAGTTACTCAAAGATTGTGGAGATTGGTGACATTTGTATCAAGAAAAATGTCGGATGCACATTGGTTCTAAAAGACGTGCGGCATGTACATGATTTGTGGATGAATTTGATCTCGGGAATTGCTTTAGACCGAGATGGATACGAGAACTATTTTGCAAATCAAAAGTGAAGACTCACAAAGGGATCATTGGTGATTGCAAAAGGAATTGCTCGTGGCACGTTGTACATGAAAAATGCAGAAATATGGTGAGGTGAATTAAACGCGACACAAGATGAGATTTCTGCAGATTTGTGGCACAAAAGAATGGGTCATATGAGCGAGAAGGGATTGCTGATTCTTGCCATAAAATCACTCATTTATTATGCTAAAGGTACAATGGTAAAACCTTTTGACTACTGTTTATTTGGTAAGCAGCATAGAGTCTCATTTCAAACACCGTCTGAAAGAAAATTGAATATACTTGATTTGGTATATTCTGATGTTTGTGGTCCAATGGAAATTGAATCGATGGGCAGTAACAAATATTTTTTTACCTTTATTGATGATGCTTCACGAAAATTGTGGGTTTATATTTTGAAAACCAAAGATCAGGTGTTTCAAGTTTTCCAGAAGTTTCATGCTCTGGTGGAAAGGGAGACGGGTCGAAAGCTAAAGCGTCTCCTAAGTGACAATGGAGGTGAGTACACTTCAAGGGAATTTGAAGAGTACTGTTCAAGTCATGGGATCAGACATGAAAAGACAGTTCCTGGAACCCCACAGCACAATGGTGTCGCCGAGAGGATGAACCGCACCATTGTTGAGAACATGCTCAGAATAGCTAAATTGCCTAAGTCATTCTAGGGTGAAGCAGTTCAGACAACCTTTTACCTGATCAATAGGAGCCCATCAGTTCCATTGGAGTTTGACATCCTAGAGAGGGTTTGGATTAACAAGGAGGTGTCTTACTCACATCTAAAGGTGTTCGGTTGCAGAGCTTTTGCACATGTACCAAAGGAGCAGAGAACAAAGCTGGATGATAAATCTGTTCCCTGCATATTCATCGGATACGGAGATGAAGAGTTCGGGTACAGATTGTGGGATCCTGTAAATAAAAAGGTCATTAGAAGTAGACATGTAATCCTCCAAGAAAGTGAAGTTGGAGTTGTAGATGATCATTCAGAGAAGACAAAAGAATGGTACAATCCCTAACCTTGTTACCATTCTTCTAACTATCCCACAAGTACAGAAAGTACGACCGACGAGGTTGCCGAGCAGGAGGAGCAACCTGGTGAGGTTACTGAGCAGGGGGAGCAACTTGATGATGATGTCGAGCAAGTGGAGTATCCTACTCAGGAAGAAGAACCTCAACCTCTGAAGAGATCAGAGAGGCCAAGGGTAGAGTCATGCAGGTACCCTTCCACGGAGTATGTCCTCATCACTGATGAGGGAGAGCCAGAAAGTCTTAAGGAGGTGTTGTTCCGTCCAGAAAAGAACCGGCGGATGAAAGCTATGCAAGAAGAGATGGAATCTCTACAAAAAAATGGCACATACAAGCTGGTTGAACTTCCAAAGGATAAAAGACCACTCAAATATAAGTGGGTCTTTAAACTCAAGAAAGATGGAAATGACAAGCTGGTCAGATACAAAGCTCGATTGGTAGTTAAAGGCTTCGAACAGAAGAAAGGTATTGATTTTGATGAAATTTGTTCACCTGTTGTCAAAATGACTTCTATTCGTACAATCTTGAGCTTAGCAGCTAGCCTAGATCTTGCAGCGGAGCAGTTGGATGTGAAAACTGTATTTCTTCACGGAGATTTGGAAGAGGAGATCTATATGGAGCAGCCAGAAGGATTTGAAGTAGCTGAAAAGAAACACATGGTGTGCAAACTGAATAAGAGTCATTATGGGTTGAAGCAGGCACCAAGGCAGTGGTACAAGAAGTTTGACTCATTCAAGAAAAGTCAAACTTACATAAAGGCATATTCTGATCCATGTGTATACTTCAAAAGATTTTATGATAACAACTTTATTATATTGTTGTTGTATGTGGATGACATGTTGATTGTAGGACAAGACAAGAAGCTGATTTCCAAGTTGAAGGGAGACTTATCTATGTCCTTTGACATGAAGGACTTGGGCCCAGCACAACAAATTCTGGGAATGAAGATTGTTCGAGAGCGAACAAGCAGAAAGTTGTGGCTATCTTAGGAGAAGTACATTGAACGTGTACTGGAACGCTTCAACATGAAAAGTGCTAAGCCAGTCAGCACACCTCTTGATGGTCATCTGAAGTTGAGCAAGAAGATGTGTCCTACAACAGTGGAGGAGAAAGGGAACATGGATAGAGTTCCTTATTCTTCAGTAGTCGGTAGCTTGATGTATGCAATAGTATGCACCAGACCTGATATTGCTCATGCAGTCGGTGTTGTTAGCAGGTTCCTTGAAAATCCCGGAAAAGAATATTGGGAAGTTGTCAAGTGGATACTTAGGTACCTGAGAAATACCACGAGAGATTGTTTATGCTTTGGAGGATCTGATCCAATCTTGAAAGACTATACAGATGCATATATGGCATGTGACAATGATAACAGAAAATCCACTACTGGATATTTGTTTACATTTTCAGGGGAATCTATATCATGGAAATCGAGGTTGCAGAAGTGTGTCACACTCTCTACAACTGAAGCGGAGTACATTGCCGCTACAGAAGCTGGCAAGGAGATGATATGGCTGAAAATGTTCCTTCAAGATCTTGGATTGCAGCAGAAGGAGTATATTGTCTATTGTGACAGTCAAAGTGCAATAGATTTGATCAAAAATACCATGTATCATGCAAAGACAAAGCACATCGACATGAGATATCACTGGATTCGAGAAAAGATAGAGGATGGATCTATGCAGGTCAAGAAGATCTATACAAGTGAGAATCCTTCGGATATGCTGACCAAAGTGGTATCAAGAGACAAGTTCGAGCTATGCAAAGAACTTGTCGGCATGCACTCAAATTAGTAGCCCGATGTTACCTCCTTCAGGTGAATGAGGCTGGAGGGGGAGATTGTGGGATCCATCCCCATCATGAAAATAAAATAGGAAACAGATGCCAAAACCAATTTTGGCCAAAGTTGGTTTTGGTTTTCGATTTGCAATTTGCAAATTGCAAGTTGCAGGAAACCAACTTTTGATTGGTTAAGAGTTGCGTCTTCCTATAAATACAAGCCTTCAGCTTCTCATTTTACACACCAACAAAGAGAGAAAGAAAGAGTGAGGTATCACATACAGGGTATAAGAAAATAGTCCGTGAGGAAAAATAGAGAGTGTGAGCGATATTGTAGTGAGGTGGGAATATCAAAAGAGAGTTATTTCTTTTGAGTATTGTAGTGGTCTTTGTAGTATTTTACTCGGGCCTACAAAGTATAAAATTCCTTACTATAGTGATATCAGTTGCTCCTCTCGGGGTCGTGGTTTTTTCCCCTTATTCAGAAGGGTTTTCCACGTAAAAATCTTGGTATCATTGTCACTCTTTTATTATTGTTGATTATCGTATCTCGGTGCTACATTATTATTCCGCTGTTATTACCGTGAATATTATTTCTGTGGGGGGTTTATTCCCAACACAAAACAGTACTACTTGTCAAATTGGTACTGTTTTAAAATCACTCTTTTTAGTGCATTGACCACCAAAACTAGAGTTGCAGCTATTCTCCCCAGCTCGTGAAGCTGTTCTCATTCAACGTTACGACACATAAAAACACCAAAATTCAATTTTCTATGTACTGCTTGTCCAAACAGCTGGGTCTTGGGATTGCTCTTTTTGCTTTGACCACTAAAACTAAGACAAGAGCGTTACACTTACACCAGAATTTACTAACTTGGTATCTAATTTAATATACTGTTAGTAGTAAAGGTGTTATAAACGCGTTACATAAAAATCCAAAAGGTTAGATAGGTCTGGTACTATAGTCATACTATATTACTATACTAGTCAGTAGTCAATTACGTACAACAAGGTTTCAATTCCATAGCTACTATTTTCTCTAATCTTTACTTAGTTAGCTGGTGTCTGTACTGCAAATTTATAGAATTGTCATATTCCTTTCCAACACATTTAATCCTTGTCGAGTTTTGCTTCCCTCTTTCGTACTTCAATATTTAAATGCTTCTCTGCCTTTCTCACCGCTGTTCTCTTCCTAAGACAGTGACACTCAATTCAGATTGCCATCTCGGTTTACTTCAGCGGAGTTTTTGGGTTCGAGCCGTGAAAATGAGAAAATACTCTTCAATAGAGAGTGTTTTAACCTTCTTAGTAGGTATACAAAATTGGATTATTGGGCCAGTAAATTGTAAATATCGGATGCATAAACAAACAAAAAGAAAAAATGTATAATCTTGACTTTGTCTCTCTCGATCTCGTTTTCTTCTGAAATTCGTAATTAGGATATGCATTAATTTCAATTCGTCCACTATCTTGTTGAGAAATTTCATACTCAGTCCGGCTCAAATTGTAGAATGATATTCCAGAAGTAAGTTTGATGTCATATAATTTTAGAATCAATTATATTTTATTTAGTGTTTATGCATATTGGTCTGTAATGCTCCATGAATTAATGCTTTATGTTACTACTTATTTTTAGACATTTATTTATTAGGGAAATCAACAATTGATAATTACCAAATAATTTTGTAATTTAAGAGTGTTGTTTATACAACTTCCGCGTCTTCAAGCTGTATCACCAATTTTTAAGAATATTGTTAAATTAATCGGGTCCACTAAAACATAACAACCTATCTGTTTATATATATACTACTAAACATGGTTAGTAGATATTTCGTGCATATTTTATGTTTATTAATTTCATCCGTGCGAATTCAATTATATATGGTCGGTATAAGAATGGGGGTATTTTATACAGAATGATGGACCCATGGTATATTCAATATTTATAGCATAAGCCTATAAAAGTTGTAACGGACCCTATTGAGAATTTCATTTTTGGATGTTAGTATAGCTTGATCTTATTAGTCTTTTGGCTTGGAGATAACATGGCAAAAGTACAATGCCGTGTAG
Organism: Nicotiana undulata; assembly: GCA_005239495.1. NCBI lineage: Eukaryota > Viridiplantae > Streptophyta > Magnoliopsida > Solanales > Solanaceae > Nicotiana > Nicotiana undulata. The sequence goes on along the minus strand of ML244902.1, from coordinate 45,766 downwards.
TATTAATCTGTACCAAATAAAGCCAACTATTATTGTTAATTTTGGGTCGTTAAACTATAATAATTGAAACATACATGATCATAATTCTCTTTTTTCTTGTCTTAACCACAATCATATATTCCAATTCCTGAATTGGTAAGCTTTCATTTGTGGTGGGTTTAATTGACAGCTTAACTGCAGATAGCATGACTCTTAACTACATTGTAACATGGCTGCATGTTCTGTGCTGTTCTGGAATTTTAGGGTTATCTTTTTTAATTAAAACCAAGTTTCAGGCTAACATCAACCCACCCCCTCAAGCTAATTAAAAGAAACAAATGAAATGCAGCTAGAGTAAATTACAGTCAAATCTTTTTATAATAATATCCTTATACAACAACCATTTACTATAAAAACTAAGTTTTTCTCCGAATCGATTTTTATTTTATACTATAATAAATGTTCCTTATAACAGCAGATATTTGATTGTATTTGGAGTTAATATAGCATCATATAGGTGTAACTAAGGTTCCGGTTTCATTAGAAGGGTTCCAAATGGAGTTCGATTAAATTCCCTTCATTCAAAATTACGAATGAAAAAGTATGCTATGTAAATAGGGTAAAGACGTCATTTTATTGGTTTGCGTACATTGTCGAATTCCTTGGCATGAGGCAAACTTGTAGCTAGTGACTAGTGTAGGAGCAAACAAGGATTAAATTCGAGTTGTGACATTCTTGTAATTTTCTTTTAATTTCCTAATAAACATGTCTGGCTCTGCCACTTTCCATAACTCACCGCACTCGCAAAGTAGACAAAGAAAATTATAGCAAAATCCGTATACCTAATTTCTTGAAAAAATCGAAAACCTTCATAACCACTCAAAGTTCAAAAGAAAGACACGAGCTGCTAGCTTTACCTAATATATATAAATGGAGGAAAATTATTTGAAGATTTTAGATAGATATGCATGTGCGTAATTAAGTGAGATATTGTTTTATGCATGATGACTGCTTATTAGGTTACATACTACGATGAATGCGCACCTACATTTGAAAAATGATAACTATATGTAATATTTTCACATTTTTCGTTGATTTTTTGTGTCCCTATGAAGAAACGCTAACGTGTTTGGATAACAATTTATTGCTCTGGTTCACTTTATGTATAATATCGAGAGTCTATCCAAAACAATCTATTTATCATCATAAGGCAGAGGTAAAATCTGCATACATTCTGTTCTCTTCAGACTCCATTTATGCGATTACGTTGAATTCGTTGGTGTTATTGTTGTTCACTTTGTATCATGCGATCCAGATTACATAGCTACCTTCCAGATGGTCAACTCTTTTTTAAGGCACTAAAAGTGGCTGACTTTTACTATCGAAGAAAAGGAAATAACAAAGATAGAGAGGAAAATTAGGCCAAAATTTTCTATCAATATATAACTTGATACAAAAGAGGGCCCTCATTTCTATATTTTGATGAAGAGCATTTAACTAATTTATGTTCTAAAACAGTTTTTAGTAAATAATGTGTTGCGTGTTTCTTAATTTCATTTTAAGTCTTATCATTGCTTACTTGATTTTGTAATTTTCTTAATTTTGTAATTTGAGTTGATCTTGGATGTCCAAGACGTTTTTAGCAGTTTTTCCTTGTTCATCGCAAAACTTATCCATAATATCTATTCATTTGGCGACGTGGTTGCTTATACAATAAAAGCAGTCTACATATACATTCGACAAAACTATATGTGTCAATATGATGCATCAGTATTGTACATACACATGTCATGAATTAAAATTTTGAATCTTTCTCTATCTATAACTCATTTTGTCCCAATATATTTGACGATATTCGGATTTTGATAGTTTAACAAATTATACTTTGACAGTAACTTTTTATATACCTTTTAAATATTTTTGAATATTAATCATTGTGACTTAGAGTACTTTTTACGTAGTTTTCAAATTATAATAATTTTATTTCGAACAATTTACAGATTTTATGTTCAAATACACGATCAAAATTAAGAAATTTAAATCTTGAAAAGCAAAAAGTACCACAGAAATTGAGATAAAAGGAAGTATTAATTAAAATTTGGTAATCTCTCTGTCTCATATTACGTGCCGTGTTTCTCTTTTACACGCCCTTTAAGAAATATTAATTAGGAAAAGGATTGGACTATTCTACCTTATTTATTTCTTAAGATATAATCTCTCTTCATTGAATATCTATTCTATTTATGTGTTATCTCCTTGCATCTTCAAGAACAATTATTACTAAGGGTAGAAAAGGAAAAAACTAATCATTTTTGTTTTGAATATCTTAAATGATAAATAATGTATGATAACTATTTTTAGTAACTATGACTGTTAATATGAGACGAAGAGAGTAATATGTAGAGAGGGAACTAAAAGGGATGATGGTGATAGTAAAGGAGTTTATGCAATATCACATGCAAAGAGGGAAGAGAAGGCATGAGGGATGTGGGAGTTTGATAGAGCAATTGTTACCCCACACCTATAACCTATCTATCTATATAATTGTCATCTCTCTTTCAAACTCTTCTCTTTATACTATGTTCCAAGAAACCTTCTGCCCCATTAGTCATCCATGATTGCCCACATGAATGCCCTACTTATCACCTTTCTACCATGTGCAAACCTTAATTCTTTATTAATACCATTAATTAATGAATGACATCTACCCTTTCTTTAATAATATTTCATCCAATTATATGGATTCTTTAATTACACTTGCTAACTAAGTAAGCACCCTTAATCCCGTTTAGCGGTCAATAAAGTGAGTACAGACTTTAATATCTTTTTATTTGGCCAAATTTTGATGCGCAGAATTACTTCGATAAAATAGTTAAAGTACGCGCAAACTAGCTAGTTTGGACGCCATATTTATAAAAACAATACCCTTTTAACTTATTCAAAGAGTTTCAATTAATATGTGAACGACTTTTCATTTCAAGGAAACTGTTTCACATTATTTTGGGCTAAGCAAAAAGGTAGTGGCGAAAAATTATTAAACAAGCCATGCTTCTAATAGGGTTGGCATTTGAATGTGTATATATTGTACTATGCAAAGTCAAGATTCCATGTTGTTATCACAAACATGATCACATGAGAGAGGGGGAAAGAAGCAAGAAAGTTAATAGATCTGAGCTTGGCCTATAAGGAATCCACTTTTAGTATTTTTCAAATTAACTGCATAAATGAAGTACTAAAATAATTGATGCCTATGTATACTGTTGGTCCAATTTGCCAATACAAGGAAATGGAACTTAAAAGGTAATGTTACGTCCATCAAATGCACCTTTGTTTCAATTTGTTCACCCTCCCTACCTACCCAAACGGCGGATTTATAATTTTCATCAAGACATGTCAAAATATAAATAATTAGATACATTGAAAAATCTACCCCTCAAATTGTATAATTAACCACATATCGAGTAATGCTATTCAAGTTGTAGTTATAATCATTATTCATGTCAGTGTATACACCACTTTTTCTAATTATCATTTGGCTGCCACATTTTAATTCTTAATTCCTGTTTTACCATTTTTTATATTTCAATTCCATTTTTATTCCTTGTATTACTGATCCAATTATATTTTGTTCGCAACGGCGAAAAACAAATAACTCCTTAAAACATACTTGAAGATCTTTTTAGAATCTTGTCCTTGCGATTTTTATCATTGGAATGATAAATTTCTCTAATAATTGCAAGGTTGACTTTAGTGATATAAGGGTAGAAAATAAATATAAGGAGAAGCATGTTAGATGAGTGAATGAGTTGATGAGTTTTTTCATTCATAAGAATCAAGCAAATCAATGGACCATATGGGGTGTTTACTTGGACCATGTAGCTATTTTTACGGTCTTTTATTTAACAGTTGGCCACCTTTTAAAAAGGGAAAAGTTTTAAATTTGTCCATGGATCATAAAAAATTGTTCAAGCTTTGCCCTTAATTACACTTGTGGTCCATTTAAACCCTTATTGTTAGCAAATTTTTTCGTATTTGTCTAGCCATTAACCAGCTAGCTCTAACATAAAATGGATAGATGATTCATCCTACGTGTCTAAATACTTTGGAAAAAAAGTCTAAATTTATCTCTCAACATTTAATTATAGTTTAAAGTTATCCTCAGGTCATAGCTTCTTTAAGGTCACGAGCAAAAATGTGACTTTTGCTTAACAAAAGAGGTTATATTAAACTAAAGTTCAATTGACGGAAAAGTTGCTCAATTTGAAAAGTGCAGTTATAATTAAATTAACCTTGTTCCCTTTCTAAAATTATATCAATGTTACTTTTGATCTAATTTTGAAAAAAAAATACAACTAACATATTCAGTGTAATACGTCAAGAGTGTTTTGGGGAGATAATATATACGTAGACGTTATTCCTACCTTATAAAGCTCGAGAAGCTATTTTTATCCAAATTCGGCTCTAGGAAAGTATAATAATAGCAGTTATGAAAAGAGAAGCAGTAACCACAGACCCACCAAGTGGTTATTTGTGTAAATAGCCACTATGCCTATGAGTAGGGGTGTTCATGGTTCGGTTTGGGTCGGTTTTTCCCAAAAAAGAAATCAAACCAAGTAAGTCGTTTTTTCAAATATTGGAACCAATCCAAACCAATTAAGTCGGTTTTTTATCGATTCGATTTTTGTCAGTTTTTTTGTTTTTCGGTTATTTATCGATTTTTTTCTTAAATATGGGACATACACTACCAAACGCATATTCCGGCGACTACATTTTCAACATAACACTATCAAATCAATTGCTCTTTGAGAAATTTATCATTTACCAAGATATATTGATGATAATTGAATAAAATAGTGATGAATAATTTAAGTACTCAATTGAAAATCGATTTATTTTTAGCATGAAATATTTTTTTTATATACTTAACTAAAGAAAATTGCCAATCAAACTAGAATGTAAAGACAAAGAATTAGATTATTAAATAGCAAAGAACTAGATTAAAAATATAAATGACTAATATATACCATAAAATTTTAGAAATTTTATATAAAAAATATACATATATGTAGGTGTAATAATAAATTTAAATAGCTACTTTTATAGTCGGTTTTTCCGGTTATTTTTTTATTGAAACCAAAACCAACCAAATTTGATCGGTTTTTATAATTCAAAATCAAAACCAAACCAAACCTAAAATATATCAATTTTTTATCGATTTAATTTAATTTTCGATTTAATTCGATTTTTCGGATTTTTACGAGCATCCCGTGCGATCAAAAGGAGTATCCAAATAGAGATCATTGGGAATCCGAATTTAGTCATCAAAATGCACATGCAAAGTTGGTAAAAATTGCAGAGCAAAGCAAATATCTATTCCATACTGAAATCCATAGTGGTGAAAACCTTCCTCCCATATCTCCTGTATTTGGGGATCTGCGCTTCTGCAAAAAAAAAAACAACTCATCTTTCCTGTGTGAATATTTTCAACTAGACTTGTTTAATTTCTTATCCACTAACTAGTTTTGAAATTCTTAAATTATTACTATTTGAAATGTGCCAATTGCCTCTTTTTTCAAATCTTCGAACATGTTGCATCTTCCTTTAATCAGTAACTCACATGATCTTAGTATCTTACCCACTGCCACTGCCACTGCCACGTTCTATTTTATTCAAATCATATTCCTGGACATTTTACTATTATAGTACTTCTTCCCTCTCAAATTATATGTCAAGTCTCTCTTTTACCGTCACTTAAAAAATATTAAGTAATTAGGAGGAACGTTGGACTAGTATACACTTATTTATGTCTTAAGATATGACCTATCTTTATTGGATTTTTATTTTATTTATGTGTTATCTTCATTTTCAAAAATAATTATTATTAATGGTAAAATAGGAAAAATATAATTTATTTTGTCTTGTAGAAATGCAGAGTAAGACTCCGTACGATAGATCCTTGTAATCCAGTCCTTCCCCGAATCCCGTGTATAGCGAAAGCTTAGTGCATCGGATTGTTTCGTCTTGAACTTCTAAAATAGCAAATAATTTCAAATAACTATTTTTAAAAAAACGTGACAGATAATTTGAGACAAGAGTATTACGTACAAATATAAATTTTGGGGGTAGGCAATATAGCGTCAGGAATGAGGTCATGATAGTTTGAAAATCACGTTTAAAACATAGTTTCAACTACTATTGTATTTGTAATGAAGATGGAAAATGATGAAAACGATGAAAACTATACGTGAAGTTGACCACGGTGATGAAGTTGCATTTGTTCAATAATTTGGACAATGTTGATATTGCTATATATATCCTTTGAATTTTCCGTCAATCTTTTGGATGACATTACGCAGCTGCTTAATGCACCCAAGACAAAATCCGTACCTTTTTTTTTTATAATTCCTATTTGGTATTCGAAGTTCATTTTGCTGTTTAATCTAGATTTGTGCTGAATAATACAAGAGTTAAGCGAAAAATCTCTATTTTTATGGTCCGAGAACTTTAATTAAGAATAATGAAATTTCAACCATCTCGTCACATTCATTAGTGGCGACACAATTCGGAAGTTACATCTAAAAGAGTTCATTCTTTAACTCTTTTTCCCCTTTTCTATTTCTGTTATTTTATTTGACACATTATTGCCAATTTGCACCCTGCCATCTATATCTTTACACGAGAAGTAGCTAAATTTTGATTACTTTTGAAAATATGATTATTATTGAATGACCGTTTGTAAATCTATCTATTTTTTAATTTCTCCCAGCAAATTACAACGTAGAGCTCATCAATTGGAAAATTAATGGGGCTCATAACAGGGTTCTACTAAGGAAAATTATCAGCTATGTCCATTTATAAGTAGCTCATAACAAAAATTGGTCAATTGATAAAATATTACTAATATTAGTCAAATTAGCCAATTAGTTATTTGTATCAAAAAAATAGCAAAATTTTGCTTTGTTTTGAGTGGGTGTCATTAGAATAGATTGGGCACAACTTATGGAGCTTGAATCTCAGTTTTTGGATGATTTGGTGAAGTTTTGAGGCGGTTTGAATTGAAAATTCGAAGTAAAAACTGAAAATGAAAAAAATGATATGTGTATCACACTGTGTATCATTTGTGTATAACAGATGTATCATATTTGTATCAATTGTGTATCACATGTATATCCATGTATACTTGTGTGTGAGATACCTGCGTGATACATGTTTGATATATGTGTCGCAGAAGAATTTTTGAACTCGAATTAATTACGAATTTTGATACAAAATCAGTCAAATCACCTCCAGTCTTCCTCAAAATTTGTATATTGACTTATCTATATATTTTCAATGAATTTCAACTATACTCATGGAAAAAGTTCCTTTTTTGTTTAGATTTTTGGAATATTGTATATATTTTTGTATTTCATCACCTTATTTGCTACCTCATCCATGAAATTTCCTTTTTGTCTTGTATCTAGTGTTACTAATCACGCTTAAAATATGAAAGGTGATTTTTGCATGTGATTCTTTGAGAGAAAGAACCCTATTATTTGGTTTTTCAATTTTTGTTGGCTGGTTTTGATAAGTCTATGATTAATGGTTAGGTTGGTAAGTTGAGATTTATTTGGGACATTTGTGTAGGTTTTCCTTCTACTAAATCATTAGTTAAAGGAATATACTTGTTATAAATAATATTTTATTTGTGGTGAATGTCTATATTTTAGAGAAATATTAGAGTTTGTTACTTTGTGGCTATGACACTTTTTTCTTATAAATAGAGGTTCTATTCCATTGTAATTCATCCCAAATTAATAAGAATTCTCTTTCTACTTTTGTATGCAATACCCTTTTTCTTTTATTATTTTATAACAATAATCAATTTTTTTGAATAATTGGTGTTCATTCCTTCCCCGTCTAGTACATACAAGTACACAACTCCTCTCTTTTTTGTTTTTGTTTTTTCTTATAATGATATAAGAGTGCATACACTTCCAAAACAAGAGGAAGAATTAATTTATTTTTAGAACCAAGGTTGCTATATTCCAAAATCCAAATAAATTAACATGCTAGACAAGTTAATGTACTATGACCTACTCCTTTACAGAGCTAAGTAATCAATATGTACATGATTGAATGGGCTCGTTTCTTCCTCCCTTCCCATTTTTGGCTGCTTGTAAAACATCTTCCCTACTTCAACAAAATTATAGCAAAGCATGATAAGGCCTTAGGCCCATGAAAAATCTCCTTGTTCATATAGATAAGCATAAACATTTACGATGTGGCACCCTATCATTATGATTTTTTTCGTTCCTATATACTATTTAAAACTTTATTACGAAAAATGTCCAAGTTTTTATATTTATCCGACCTAAACACGCTTTAGTTACAATCCATTATTAGGGTTTTCAATCAAGGGATTTAGTTATACCCTTTTACTTTTTCCTCTCATCTCTCCCCTTTTCTCTCCCGATCAAACTTATATTTATGAAAAGGGGATATCTCTCCTCTTTTCTGCTACTTTCATCTTCTGGATATGTGAATTCTTGACTGGCCAACATTCAGCCTCATACAGCATGGCCGGTCTAACCACCGCTCTATAGAACTTACCTTTGAGTTTCGGTGGTACATTCTTTTCACACAGCCCTCCAAACGCTAACCTCCATTGCATCCATCCCACCCCAATACGGTGCATAACATTCCCGTCGATCTCCCTATCTCCCGGGATAATTGACCCTAAGTACTTAAAGCTTTCTCTCTTGAGTTTTAAGTTACATACAACGAATTATATATTATACAACTTATTTACAACTTTCGTACATTATTTCTATCCAGTTATATACAACTATAATATCATACAATTTAAATACAAATTTTATACAATGTCTTTGTATATATTTTATATCTGATTTGTATATATTTTATTTGTAGTGTGTGCTTCTTCCTCTCTAAAATTACAATAAAAACTTACTCTCTTAATACAATTTTGATACATATCAATAACTTTATGTAAAAAGAATGTATTGATAACTTATACAAATCTAATACAACGAGTCATACTACTATACAATTATTGTTCAACTTTATATATATATATATATATAACAGAATATAATTTACATACAATTATACTACAATTTCGTAAGTATGTTGTATGTCATGTCTTCTTCTTTGAGTTTCAATCTAAAGTGCAACCAAAATCAAGTCTAATCACCACCAAACACCCTCAAAATTAAGATATAAACTTCAAATAACATTCTCAATTGTTTACAACAACACCCAATCCAAATAAATAATGGCTTTTGAAAACCTAAATTTGAATTCAAAGCTTCAAAGTTGATTGACATTTAAAATTTGAACACCAACTGTGCAACATGAAAGGTAATTCCTAAGTTAAAGCGATTGAAATCCATTGATGAATTCCATTAAAACTCTATATAATAAGAAAGAATAAAAAATAGTAAACATCAAATGAAAAGAAATAGTGGGGGGGGGGGGGGGGGGGATAGAGAAGGAGAGTAGAGAGACGAAGACGGAGAGAGACGGAGAGAGAGAGAAGTATAAAGGGATAAGGAAATAATTAATAGTCTTTATTCAATTCCTAATTTAAAGGGATACTCATTTAAAACTTATTTGTATATAATTAATAAATAATATATGACCATGTAATTAAATTAAAATTTGAGTAGAGAAGAAAATAGATTTTAAACAATGTATACAAAGATTAAAATCTCTTATGTATATACTTTATTAAAAAAAATTATTATACATGGGAAGAGCACCTGAGAAAAGGTAAATCGAGAAGGAATTACAAAGTGATGAATCGATTCTTCAATAACGAGGTGAAAGTACATATAGTCAATCAATTGGACTACTTAGTTTTCCTCACCTCTCCATAGTCAATCAATTGGATACTTAGACTTTCGCACCTTTTTATATATCTATGTTATATCAGAAGTACGAAGGCTTTTAGTGAAATATCGTTCGCTTTTTTTACTCATCAAAAATAAATTTTATATTGGATAATGATGTAATTTAAGTTAATTTTCTAATATTTAGGACTTTAAAATTAGCTGAAATTTTAATTATTAAATTTTCCTTATTTGAACTTTAAATAAACTTCTATAGCATAAGACTAGTATATATATAAACATATATGGAGAAATGGGTGGGTGGGGGGGGGGGGGGGGGGGGGGGGGGGGTTACAACCTCGTAAAAGTAAGGTAAAAATTCATGTAACGACCAACTAGATTATAAATACTCCCCCACCCTATCAATATATTAATTTGGCAACATATATCTTATTTTTATCCATCTAATTGATAAAAATTATCAACAATTTACTATTCCAGTTGTGCTCACTTTCATCGACATATTTCTGGAGTAGTTCCTATGCCCAGCTTTTCTTTTCTCGTTCTTCTTTTGTTGTTATTCTTCTTCATCTTTTAGCTTCTAAATTCAGCGAGTTTTCACAAGTTTCACCAGTAATCCTTATAGAATTGACATTAGCCGGGTATGGAGGAAAGCCTAAGCGGTCAAGCTATCATATTCTGAGCCTGCTCTCAATGCGTAATCTCAGCATTTAATGTGTATTCCTTAATAATCAAAATTTTAAATTATTCAACCATTTCACTTTACCAGATTTTAAAAATATTGTTAGCTTAGTTGATGTTTTTAATCTACAGTCCTTGTTGTCCCTCGAAATCATATTGTAATTCAACAAGTTATCCAGTTTATATTAAATAATCAATGATGTCCAGATGAATTAGCACTTAGCAGCAACTAAATTTAAAATTCTTTACGATAATTTAACTCAATGACGAAAAAATTCAAGTACATATGGTGTTATGTTTGTTAAATCAGCTTTGTAAAGGTGAAATCGTCAATATAATGTAGTAAGTCTACGAGCTAATATTAGCTTGGTAATTGAACACTTTGGCTATGAGCATACAAGGAAGCATATAGAAGATTCTGGAACCAAGTGACATATTATCGGGGAAAAAACAAAAGGTAACACAAAATTGATGTATGAGACATACCGTCAACTTGTTGGTAGATATTGTAATTTCTAAAAATTATTTATGTTATGTAAGTGAAATTTATATTTGAAAAGGCACACCAAATATTATTAGAAACATTATGGGATAACTAGTAGTGTAACTCCACGAGGTACTTATAGCAAATTACCAAGAGATTAGTGTGTTAGTTGAAAACTGATTTCTCTACCCTTACCCTTTTTTGGTAAATAAAAAATTTCATTACCAAAAGTATTATGTACAGTTAAAGACAAAAACCTGCAGATGAGCAATTATAGCACACAACTAGCACAACTAACATTCACTCATTGGACCTACTAATCAATACAAATTATACTAATTTTGGATAATAATTCAGCTTCTCAAGCTCCTTAGTAAATCTGCTCTTCTGAGATCCTGTAGAATACTTCCCGTACGATTCTTCTGACAATGCTCATGGGATCAGCTTGTTAAGGCCTGGAAAATTCTCCGATTTCTCTCAATCCAGAGGTGATAAACACATGCAACCAATGTCATCTTATAGAGCTCCGCACTTGAACTTCTTCCCTTAGCATTAACTTCAGCCCATCTCAATTCATATGGCCAAGTCATAGCTTTTCTATCAATTCTTTGCCACTGCAAGAGCTTGTCCCACACCTGTGCATATACATCACATCGGAAAAAGATGTGAGATATACTTTCAGCTTGAGAAGGACATATATGACATATTTGATTATCAACTACTCACCAATGCATCAATCTACCTTAGCAGGTAATCTACCAAGAGTTGCTAGTCTTAAGATGAATACCCATTTTTGAGATCCAAAGTTGTTGCAGAACATTTTCTTCCACTGCACTTTAGAAAAATCACCCCCAATCAGTTGATATATCTTCTTAATGGAAAATGTTGTCATATAGTTCAATTCTTCTTCCATAATCCCAGTTTGCTGAAGGTGACTTTGCATCTTCAAAATTTTCTGCACTACCCAAGAGGCTTGCTTAGGTGCAACTTCCCAAATCCGGCCTCCCTTGATGTAATAATTGCGAATCCATTTAACCCGAAGTTTATCTTTTTTCAACAAAGGTTCCACAATAATTTACTGATAGTTGTCTTGTTCCATATAGCTATATCAAGAATTTTGAGACCATCAGCACTAGTAAGATAACAATTTTTTTCCCAGGCAAGCAATGTTTTCTTTGTCATCCCCATACCTCCTGTCCATAATAATCTCCTGCATGTTGCTTCAATAAGCTTTATCACCTTCATAGGCAAGACAAATATTTGTGACCAGTAATCTGGATTGAGAAAAGTACATTCTTAATCAATTGAATTCTGCCTGCATAAGAGAGAAACTTAGTTGTCGAGCTTGTATGTGATGACCCAAACGGGTCATCATATTAATTAAAATTCCATTCCAGGCTTCTAGGACTTCAAAAGACTAATTTTAATTTTCTCAATCTGCGTACGCAGTCCGGACGTGAATCAGAAAAGCTTTTATGTGAAAATACGAGAAATAGAAATTTCTAGAGTTAAAATTTGGTTTTAGTTGACTTTGGTCAGCATTTTGAGTAAAAGGACCCGGACCAATATTCCGACGATCTCGGGAGGTCCGCAGTAAAATAGAAGGCTTGGACTTATGCCCGGAATTTAATTCCGAGGTCCCTAGTCTAAGAAAACAACTTTTGAAGAAAATTATTCTGTTGGTTAATTCAAGAAATAAAGAAATGAAATAATAGGTGAAATTTATGATATCGGGAATGTATTTTGGTTCCGTAGCCCGGAATAAGTTCGTTATGTTATGTAAGTCCTATCTATGAAATTTCATGAGAATCGAAGTTTATTTGATGCAATTCGGACATCAGGTTGAAAAGTTAGAAAAATTAAGTGTTCTTGAGAAAATCATGAGTTTTAAGGTTAATTCGTAGATTTGATGCTATGATGATGATTTGATCGCACGAGCAAGCTTGTATGATATTTTTAGACTTGCGTGAATATTTGGTTTGAAGCCTTGAGGGCTTGGGTGAGTTACGAATAGGATTAGGCTATATTGCGCTTGTTTTTTATGCTTCATCGTCGTTTCTTCAGGCATAAAATGACACCACACTAAGAAAATGAACTCCAAATTTAGTTTTTATTAAACCATTAGATATGTATCGTAATTACGGAGCCATAGGAAAAAGAATCATCTAATTTGGACATCGTATGAAGGAGTTATGCCCATTTTAGTGTCGGAAAAATACTGTTGGTGGCGGATGTCGCAAATGCGACACCCGCAACCTATTAAATGATATTTTTGACGGAATTTTCACCCATTCTTCAATTTTTCAAACCCTAAACCTCCATAGGTAATTTTTCAAAGAGTCAAAATTCTCCAAATCATTTATAAGTGATCTTTAACTAATTCCTTTCATTCCTTAACAACTTTTAACAAGATTTCAACCAAAAATCTAGAGTTTTCATGGTAAAAAATTGGGATTTTGGGTAGAACTTAGGAATTTTAAAATTTGGAAAATTGAACCTCGAATTGAGGTAAGATTCCAATACCAATTGCATATCCGGGCTCGGGAAATTGGGAAAACGGGTTTTGGTTCGAACCTCGAGTTTAGACCAAGTGGGTCTAGGGTCGATTTTTGAAATTGAATAAGAAAACCCATTATTTTTCAATAAAGATGATTCCTTTAGTCTATGATTGATAACATTGAACAAATTGCGATTAGATTCGAGCGGATTAGAAGCAAATTCTAAAGGAAATGTCGTGCTAGAACAGTGAATTGCTTGTGAGATCGAGGTAAGTGTTTGGTCTAACTTTGACTTGAGAGAATAGGAATCCCCACTTGTTTACTATGTGAAATGCAGGGGCGTGGTGTATAGGTGAGGTGACGAGTATCTATGCACCACCCAACTTATGTGATAAACATGACCCATTTCTCCGTTTCCAACTTAATTGATGTTAGTCTCAATTGCCCTATGTTCTCTATTGTTTCTATGACTAGTTGGCCTTGTTATTTTGTTGCTAAATATTATTGTGGTTATTTTGGAAGAGTACGGGGTGTTTAATTGGTCCCCCTTGTGATATAGAGAGGTTGAGCAGTTTGGCACTATTTTTGGATATATATATATATATATATATATATATATATATATATATATATATATATATATATATATATATATATATATATATTCATGTTGGTTTCTTTTGATTATTTACATTTGTTGTTGTAAGTGTGTTGAAAGTGTTGGTTGTTCTCTTGATCCTATCATGGTACGTAAAGACTGAGTTAGGTTGACAGTGTTACGGTGATTACATATATTCGGGCTAATATTATTGTGGGATGTTATTGTTTAAAGCTTACGGGCTATACTGTTTTTTGTTTGAAATTTTTGAAATAAAATTTGGTGTGATAAGGGGGCTGTGATAAGGTGCTGATGTGATAAGGTGTTGGTGTGATAAGGGGGTTGTGATAAGGGTGGATAATTGATTGTGATACGGGCGAATACATTGATTGTGATATTGTGAATAGGTGGGATCGGGTTGCACGCCGCAACAAGACAGTGAAAATGGGGAATAATGATGTTTTAACTGATTTTAAATTTTAAATGATTTGGAAATTTTTGTTTTACTCTACAGTTTTTCTTATATTTCGTACATGTTTTAAAAGAAAGTTTGGAAACTTGGAGATTCACTTGAGTATTAGTTATAGCTGAGTCCTGGGATAGGCGACTGAGTTATTTATTTATTGTTACAGTTTATCTTGCTTGTTTTTGTAGAATTGTTGTCTTGCTTTATTACATATATGGTCACAAGTTTATTGTTCTTGTTTGTTAGATTTGTGTTTTTTTTTTTCTTATTTTGTTTTATATTACTGTTACAGGTTAAGTTACATTTCCCCGCCTTAGCCTCGTCACTACTTCGTCGAGGTTAGGCTCGGCACTTACTCAGTACATGGGGTCGGTTGTACTGATACTACACTCTGCACTCTTTTGTGCAGTTCCATGTACTGGTAAGAGTTAGGAGATTTTAGTAGCTGATGTCATTGCTCGGAGACACGAGGTAGATCTGCTAGCGTCGCAGATTCCTGGAGTCTTCACTTATTTTCGGACACTGTTTTACTTCTTTCAAAAACAGATATACAATTCCTTCAGCCCATTATTACTAGCATTCTTAGTAGTTCGTGAATTGTGACACCAGACCCTGGGATAGTCTTATGATTAGTTATTTTGTTAGAGGGCCGGCTCGGTTATTCATTTATTATTTTACTTGTGAAATTTTGTGATGGCAGTAGTAAAGCTTAGTTTATTTTAATTGTTTTTGTTATGGTTGAATGAGTTTCTATGGAAATTAACTAAGTGAATTCTAACATTGGTTTGCCCAGCAAGTGTAGAGTTAGGCGTCATCACGACTCCGAGGATTGGGAATTTGGGTCATGACATTGTAGTTCTTCCCAATATTCTTTCAATTATTGGTTGCCATTGGCATATTGAAAATCTTTTTGTACCAGTGGCATTTCCAAGTATTTGAATAGCATTCCTCCTTTCGTAAAACAAAGTATCTCCAGTATATTCCTTTGTGCTTATTCTCTCACCCCTCCAAAATAGATAGAACTCTTCTCCTTGTTTGCTGCCAGACCTAAAACCTGAGAGAATTCTTAAAAATAATTGTAAAGCATTTGCGCAGATATTAAGTCACCCATCTACCCTTATCCTTACTTTATGCTACCACAATGTAAGTGATGAACTAACCAATTTATACAGGTAGTGACTTGACCTGATATGTTCATCATATATATAATCAGTGAACTGACGAGATTTATTCTTCAAAAACTATTAGATTACTATGAGAACTAATTTGTTCTTCATAAAATAATAGTTAGTTATGACCTGATTTGTTTTTATATTATTTACAGTATACAGTAAAAATCGAGAATACCCGATTTTACGTGTTCGAGGGTATGCCTCGAGGGTGAGCCAACATCAAAGCAAGTTCGGGCTCGAATGACATAAAGACTGAGAGATCGAGGTCAGGCTAAATCGACATCACAGTAACAACATCACGAGATATCCGCAATCGACCACCAATCTTGGTGAGAATCTCGGAAACGACAGAACCATTAACGATTATTAATATCAATCATGTATTTTACTTCCGAAATTAGAGTCATACCTTATTAGAATTCCTCTACTATATAAAGAGGAACCTTGTTCATTTGTAAGACATTACTATCATCATACACGAATTATCACTTACGCAACTACTGAGAAATATAAACACTCTGCTCTTTTGCTTTCTTTTAATCCTTTGTTGTTCTTACTGTCCATTATGTTCATATTGTTCGTATTAATCTTGTTGTTCTTAGTGTTCTTAACACTTGATCTCGAGCCTAATCCAGATCGGGGTCGATAACTTGTAATTGCACTAATTTGATTCATTTCAATCGTTTAATTTCTTTTATTTAGCTACTTATCAATTGGCATTGAATTAGATCACGTATCCTTATAAGCACATTACAAGTTTAATTGTTACTCATATTTCGAGGTAAACAGTTTGGCCCCCACCTTGGGACTAAGGATAATAGTGATCGTTCAGTGCTAGTTCTGACATAACATACTATTTTACGCTTGTTTCTTATCAAGAATTTTGTTTTCAGGTTAAATCATGTCAAACTCACAAAACACAGCTACACATGATGACAACGATCTCGGACTCCACGGAGAGAAAGAGAATATCATTGCTTTGGGGATCGAAGTGCCACAAGCTTACCTCGGAGGAGCACCACCCGTCAACCCGGTCGATGTCGGTTCGCATGTTGCTTTGAATGCGGATTTAGGCGGGGACCCCGATGGAAGCATACGCAGAGAGGGTCGAATTGACAGTCGAGGTACTCAGGGCAGAGGAGATGAAAGTGTCAGTGTCACGACCCTAAATCCTAACCGCCCGTGATGGCGCCTATCGTGGAACTAGGCTAGCCAAGAATCACATATTTACATTTTCTTTTCAAAATTCTAAATTTAATTTTCAACATTTCATAAAAGTATATAAATTTCTGAATTTTACGCAAAACAAAACAAGCTAAACAATCTATAACCATTCCCAAAATCTGGAGCCAACAGGTCATAAGCATCTAAGAATGATATCACGGATACTATTGTCATAATACAAGTCTCGGAACGAAGAACTAACTATAAAATAAGAAAGGGAATTGGAGATGTTGTGGATGCTGGACAGCTACCTCAATATCCCAACTTTGGCTCCGCACAAAAATAAGATGGCTAACGCTCGGTACCAGCACCTGAATCTACACACAGAGGTGCAGGGAGTAATGATGAGTACGCTAACTCAATAGTAATGAAAATAAATCATGTTTGAACAATAAGAAAACACACAGGAGCAAATCACCAAATCACAATGGATAAAATATTGATTTCTGACAGCATACGCATTTAGTCAAATATGCTTTAAAAGCCAGTTCCCGAAAAATCCTTTGAACATGTATGATTTCCAGTGATTTCAGTAAAATACCCAAGAAATATTGGTTTAAAGATGAAATGAATCATAAATAGTAATCAGACAACAAGTATCACAAGCCTCCCCTCGGGCAAATCATCACTCAGCATACCTCACAATCACTCAGCATCAGCCCCTCGGGCAACCTCACAGTCACTCATGCCTCCCAATCACTTGTCACTCGGCACTCGCACTCAGTAGGTACATGCGCTCATTGGGGGTGTACAAACTCTGGAGGGGCTCCTACAGCCCAAGAACTATAACACACCAAATCATGGCATCAATCTCTCTGGCACTCGGCCTCTCACATATCATAACAGTGTAACATGTTGCGGCGTGCAACCCGATCCATAATATCCTCACAATATTGGCTCTCGGCCTCACTCGGTCAGAATTTCTCGAATTGCCACTCGGGCCATAAATAAACGGGGTTCTCGAACCAAAATAGTATTTTATATCATGAAATAATATCAACAAATCTGAATATCAAAAACAATTTAACATGAATGACTAATTGTAAATCATAATCACCACGATGAGGAATATCAGAAAAACAGCCCCCAAGGGGTTTAAACAGATCGGCACAAGGCCCCAAATATGGCTTACATCCCAAATATATCAAAAGCATGAAAATACGATTTATCATGTGTGTTTAAAAGCAGTTACGCAACTCAACAGTTGCCTCGGGAAGAACCAATTTCAAATTCCCATATTTGTACATGCCACACACTCGTCATCCAGTGTGTCCATCATTTCAAAACAGTGAAAATATGCTGAGTCCGGGGTTTCATACCCTCAGGACAAGATTTAAAGTCATTACTTACCTCAAATCAGCCCGAAAAGCTACTTCGCAATACTCTTGCCCCTCGAATCGGCTCCCAAAAGCTCTGAGTCTATCAAAATCAGGTTTACCGCACCAAAATATGCTAGGGAAACGAAACCCAATCGAAAACTATCAAAATTAGGCACAATTCCCGAAATTGGCCAAACTTGCCCCCCGGGACCACGTCTCGGAATTCGATAAAATTTACACCACAAGGATCCTCATCCTACCCCGAGTCTATACATATCAAGAACACTGAAATCATAGTCTAAATGACCCCTCAAATCCCCATTTTTAGGTCTCTTAATCACACCCCTAGTTACCCATTTTGACACTGATTTTCCCCAAATTTTCACCACTAATCAGACCTCTAATCGCATATAAACGAGTTTTGAGTCCAAAAACCTTACCTCAATGAAGAACTATCGATTCCCCTCTTCAAAAACTCTACAAAAGCTTCAAACCCGCATGCAATGGTGAAAGAATGCCAAATATTTGCTAAGGACCCTTTATATATGATCTGCCCAAGGATTTCCGCACCTGCGGCCTTATTAGCGCACCTGCGGTCCCAGGTACGCACCTGCGCATCTGACTTAAACCCCCAACTTCCGCACTTGCGATGACTTCTTCACACCTGCGCTTCCGCAAGTGCGACCACCCGTCCGCACCTGCAACCCCTTCACTAACAACCAAACTTCGCACCTACGCAAGGTCTTCGCACCTACGGACCTCGTTCCTGCGGTCTTCCTTCAGCGGGTGCGACCACACCAGCAGCAGATTTGCAGCGTTTTCCAAGTTCAAAGATCCGCTAACCATCCGAAATCAATCCCGAGCCCCTCGGGGCCCCAACTAAATATACCAACACGCCTCATAACCTCATTCAAACTTAATCGAGCCTTCGAAACACCAAAATCACATCAATTCAAGCCTATGAACTTTCAAACTTCTAAA
The DNA here is from genome assembly GCA_005239495.1 of Nicotiana undulata. Classification (NCBI taxonomy): domain Eukaryota; kingdom Viridiplantae; phylum Streptophyta; class Magnoliopsida; order Solanales; family Solanaceae; genus Nicotiana; species Nicotiana undulata. Next base: position 26,510 of record ML244902.1, on the reverse strand, counting down.
ATTCACCAACGATGCCGAGACCATCCAAAACACCTCCGATTGACCTGAAAATTTGCACACATATCCAAAATGGCATTACGAACCTGCTCCAACTTCCGGAATTCCATTCCCACCCCGATAACCTATTTTCCACTGACTAGAAATCGCCAAAAGCTAACTTTCGCCAATTCAAGCCTAAATCTACACCGGACATCAAAACTTCATTTCGTACACACTCCTAAGTCCCAAATCATCTAACGAAGCTATTCGATCCATAAAATCCACATTCCTAGGTCGTTTACCAATAAGTCAACTTCCAGTTGACTTTTCTAACTAAAAGTCTAATTTAAGAAACTAAGTGTCTCAATTCTCACCACGATTTCTCCGAACCCGAACCACCCGACTCCAACACATCATAAACAAACTAAACCATGCATAACAAGGTAGAAATAGAAATAATTGTGCAAATTCTACGGAACGAATGGTCGTGTCGTTACAGTCAGTCTCCAAGTTATATCTGAAATGTTGCAAGCCCAACAGAACGCCATTGCTCAGTTGCAAAATCAGCACGTGGCGCCGAATATGATCGAACAAGAGGCTACTCTCCGTACCGAGTCAGTGCCTGAAAGATCAGGTGACAATACTTCGACAACTGACCCTACTATAATGAGAATGCTCGAGGAGCTTACTAAGAGAATAGAATCGGGAGAAAAGAAAATCGAGGCCAACGACAAGAAGGTGGAAACCTATAACTCTCAAGTTGATCAGATTCCGGGGGAACCAACGATCTTAAAAGGATTGGACTCCAAAAAGTTTGTGCAAAAACCAGTCCCTTCAAGTGCGGCTCCAAAGCCCATACCAAAGAAGTTGAGGATGCCTGATATACCTAAATACAACGGGACCTCGGACCTTAATGAGCATGTTACCTCTTATACATGTGCCATAAAAGGAAATGAATTGGAAGACGATGAAATCGAGTCAATATTGCTAAAGAAATTCGGAGAGACCCTGTCGAAGGGAGTTATGATTTGGTATCACAACTTGCCATCGAACTTCATCGATTCGTTCGCCATGTTGGCAGATTCATTTGTAAGGGCACATGCTGGTGCTATAAAAGTTGAAACAAGAAAATCATACATTTTCAAGGTGAAGCAGAGGGACAACGAGATGCTAAGAGAGTTTGTATCTCGATTCCATATGGAACGTGTGGAGTTACCACCGGTTACCGACGATTGGGTTGTTCAAGCTTTCACCCAGGGATTAAACGAGCGGAGTTCGATCGCATCACGCCAAGTGAAGCAAAATTTAATAGAATACCCAGTTGTGACTTGGGCAGATGCTCACAACCGATATCAATCGAAGATTAGAGTCGAGGACGACCAACTAGGAGCCCCCTCAGGTTCAATGCATTATAACCGGTCGACGGGTAAAAACCAAAGAGATGTTGACAGAGAATCGAGGCTGAATAAAGATCAGTATCAACCATATGTTTTAGATAGAAGGAATAACCATCCTAGACGTATTCCGCCCGGAAAGATCGAAGGGGTGACGGAGGGCAGAATTCTCGGTGACTCATGAGTAAAACTGGTTTAAAAAAATACATAGATCCTGTAGAAGCGCCTCGATTATAGGAATACAATTTCAGTGTCGATGCCTCAGGGATCATATCGACCATCAGAAGGATCAAAGACAATAGGTGGCCTGGGCCTACACAGACCGATCCTTCTCAGAGAAATCTGAATTTAATGTGCAAATACCATGGCACACATGGCCATAAAGACCGAAGACTGCAGACAACTAAGAGAGGAAGAAGCTTGATTGTTCAACGAAGGACATCTTCGAGAATTCCTTTGTGATCGAGCCAAAAATCACTTCAAGGAGAGAGATGTCAACAGGAAGATCGAGAAAGAGGAACCCCAGCATGTTATCCACATGATCGTCGGCGGGGTCGACATACCACAAGGGCCTATATTCAAACACACCAAAGTATCGATCACAAGAGAGAAACGGACTCGAGACTATATGCCCGAAGGCACTCTATCATTCAACGACGAAGAAATGGAAGGCCTCTCTCAGCCGCACAACGACGCCCTGGTAATTTCTATCTTGCTAAATAAATTCAAGTTAAATGTGTTCTCGTGGATCCAGGTAGTTCGGCGAACATAATCAGATCGAGGGTCGTACAGCAGCTCAGCCTGTTGGACCAGATTGTACCTTCATCTCGAGTCGTGAACGACTTCAACATGGCTAGTGAAACAACAAAAGGGGAAATAATCCTACCAGTAAATGTGGTCGGGACCATCAAAGACACAATATTTAATGTCATCGAAGGCGACATGAGATACAATGCACTGCTCGGGAGGCCATGGATCCACAACATGATGGCAGTACCATCAACCCTTCACCAGATGATGAAGTTCCCAACAGTGGATGATGTGAAAACAGTTTATGGGGAACAACATGCTGCAAAGGAGATGTTTGCAGTCGACGAGGTGACGCCGATACCAGCGCCTTCAAACTTAGAAAAGTCGAGCACCAAAGATAAGCAAGCGGCCAATTAGCAATAATCGTCCCCAGCCTCGACCAAATCGGATAAACAGATAATCGAAGAAGAAAAAGAGGATTTTCTCACTCCTCAAACTTTTGTCATTCCCGAAGAATCGGATGCAACCAAATCAACGGTCGAGGAGCTGGAACAGGTGATACTAATCGAGTATCTACCCGAACGTAGGGTATACCTGGGAACGGGGTTGACCCCCGAACTCAGGAAAAAACTAATTTAATTTCTTATTGATAACATGGATTGCTATGCATTGTCCCATTTAGACATGACCGGAATCTTGCCCGAGATAACAACTCATCGATTTAACTTGGATCCCAAATTCAGACCGATAAAATAAAAGAGAAGGCCTCAGTACGAGGTGGAGCACGCCTTCATAAAGGAAGAGGCAACTAAAATTCTTAAGATAGGGTCCATTCGGGAAGTAAAGTATCACAAGTGGTTAGCCAACGTAGTCGTAGTCCCCAAAAAGGGGAAACAACTTAGAATGTGTGTAGATTATGAAGACCTGAATAAAGCATGCTCGAAAGACTCTTTTCCTTTGCCTAACATCGATCGAATGATCGATGCTACCGCCGGCCACGAGATACCTACTTTTCTCGACGCCTATTCTGGGTATAACCAAATCCAGATGGACCCACTAGACCAAGAAAAAACTTCTTTTATCACTAAGTACAGAACTTACTGCTATATGTAATGCCCTTCGATCTAAAAAATGCGGGAGCTACATATCAACGCCAAGTTAATAAGATATTCGAAGAGCAGATAGCAAATTCAATGGAAGTTTACATTGACGATATGTTAGTTAAGTCCCTGAGCACAAAGGACCATTTGACTCATTTGCAGGAGACATTCGAAATCTTAACCCCGAAAAGTGTGATTTCGGGGTTGGCTCGGGCAAATTCCTCGGCTTCTTGGTGTCAAATCGGGGAATCGAGATCAACCCCGATAAGATCAAGGCCATCAAAGACATCACCGTCGTGGACAACGTGAAAATCGTTCAGAGGCTAACTTGACGGATATCTGCCCTAGGCCGGTTCATTTAGAGGTCATCAGATCGGAGCCACAAGTTCTTTTCCTTACTCAAAAAGAAAAATGATTTTACATCGACCCCGGAATGTCAGCAAGCGTTGGAGGAATTGAAACGATACCTATCGAGCCCACCTTTTCTTCACAACCCAAAGGCAGATGAGAAGCTATACCTATACTTGGCGGTGTCCAAGATAGCGGTAAATGGAGTATCAGTTCCAGAAGAACAAGGTACGCAGTTTCCAGTTTATTACGTGAATCGAACCTTAGGAGTTGTTGAAACTAGGTATCCATGTCACACCTCCTTTTTACTACCCCCAGAAGGGTATAAGGGAGTTTTTTCAATTTAAGTGATAATCGAAACGGGATTATTTTATTTAAAATTCAGAGTCGCCACTTGGGATAGTTTATGGTGTCCCAAGTCACCGGTTTAAATCCCGAGTCAAGGAAAATTTGACTATGTTTTACAGTCCGCAAACACAGAAATCCAGGTAAGGAATTATGTTAACCCGAGAGAAGGTGTTAGGCATTTTCGGGTTCCGTGGTTTTAGCACGGTCGCTCACCTATTATTATTGGCCTATTTATTAACATTGCTTGAAACCTACGCATTTTGTTCCTTTTAAAAACCGCTTTTAATAAGTTGGGTGGGTCGAGTCACGCCAGCGTGCACTCGAATTTGGAGTTATGTATCTATGACTACGCCACGGAACCGTACCCATAGTCACGATAATTTATTTAATGCAACAGTTTGATGACCGAGTCACGACAGCGTGCACTCGAATTTTGAGGTTGTGTATCATGACTATGCCACGGGAACCGTACCCATTTGGGGTTGTGTATCATGACTATGTCACGGGAACCGTACCCATAGTCACGATAATTTATTAATCGCCTAAAGGAAGCTACGATGTTCAAAATTATTAATTCCTAAGTGCGAGATCAAACAAGGTCATGAGATATGGATAATACCATTGAGGAAATGAAGTAAATTAATTCTACAAAAATGTAGGCTAGCTTATGAATTTCATTATTATGAGCCTGGTAGGGTAGTCATTTGGTCCAAGTCTGATTTGTTATTTGTCCAAACCTACGTCTATACCTAGCTTAATCATACAAACCATTAAATGTTTGATTCAAAATCAGCCCTAACAATCTGCTATACATACAAACACAATTCATTTGTCTTTTTAAAAAAACAAGAACAAAAATAAAAATAAAACACAAACAAAATAATGAAAAGGGCTAAAAGCTTATTTAAAAGAAATACAACAGATCCATACAAACAAACAAATCATCCAAAGAGCAACACATTGACGGTGGCGTAAACAATAAGCACAAACCACTAACACAGAAAATAAAAACGAACGAAACAATAGTAAAGAGGGGAACAATGAGCCTTTGTATTAATGAGGTAAACCCAGAATCAGAATTGTGGTACCGGGTCTGAAAGCGCCCCCGGCGGAACCTCGGACGCGAAACTACTCCGGCGACCTCGAAGCTTACCGGAAAAACTCAAAAAGAACAAAGAAGAAACCCAGCAAATCAGTAGCACGGCAGCAAACAACAGCAAATAGCAAAATTTCAACCAAGTTATCTTCCTTCAAAACCCGTAGTTGACTTTGGCCTTTCCGAAAATTTCCGTTTCCAAAGCTGACTTCGCAATTTTACTTTTTTTTTCCTTTTTAACTTCAGAATTGTCTCACCTATTTTCAAATGTGCTTCGAAGATTTCAAATCCATGCGTTGTTGAAGGTGAGAGGTCGAGAGAGAAGGATGACGGCTTAGGTAAGTCAGGGGAAAAGGTCTGGTTCTCTCTCGTTCTTCTTTGAGAGCGTCAGACGGCGGCTAGCTAGACTTAGGAGATGAAGGAAGGTCCTGTTCTTGGTGATGGCGGAAACGACGGCAAAGGCTAGGGGGTCTGGTAGGGATGAAGAAGAAGATGAAGAGGATACAAGAAGAGGCGACGGCGCTAGGGTTCCCCCATGAAGTGGGTTCTGTCCGGAGGCGGCGACTCTAGGTTTAAGTGTCTGATCTTTGTGTTGAGGGAAAGTGGGAGGAGGGGTCGGTGGCTAGTGGTCGTTTTTGTGGGAGGAGGAGAGGCTGCCCTATGGTGGTGTTGTGGGGCAGATTTTGATAGAGGGGATTGGTCGTTGGTAGGGGGGGCTGGAGGGGTGTAGGTTGGTGAGAGTGGTCTCTTGTGTAAGCTCTAGCGTGTGTGTCTGATGGAAGAAGAAGATGTTAGGTAGTGGAATTAGGGTTAGACTCTTATTGGGCTTTTGAAATTGGGCCAAAGATAAAAAATGGACTTTACAGTCCAAAAACTCACTCTTCCTTTTAAAGATGATACAAAGTTTATAATTCTAAAAATATTAATTAAAACTTAATTAATTATTAAAATAAACTCATTTTTATGTATTTTTTAATTTTTGTACTTAAAATAAAGTAAAAAAGTTAAAACTAGTTAAAATGACGATATTACGCCTAAACTAAATATTAAACGCTAAAATGTATAAAATCTCTGGGAGGGTCAAAAATTACACGTCTACAATCCACACCTAGAAAAATTGGAACTTGCATTAGTGAGCGCATCTAGAAAACTTAAGTCGTATTTTCAGTATCATCCCTTATGTGTTATCACCATTTATCCCCTTTGAAATATATTGCACAAGCCGAGTTATCGTGCTGATTGGCCAAATGGGCCGTCGAACTTGGCGGGTACGATATTGAATATCAACCCCGAACGACCATCAAGTCTCAAATATTAGCAAACTTCGTGGAAGATTTTTCGCCAACCCTCGTACTCGAAGTGGAAAAGGAGCTTCTGATAAAATCGGTACCTCATCGGGGGCATGGACCCTCTTCACGGATAGAGCCTCGAACGTGAAAGGGTCCGAGCTAGGTATTGTTTTGAAACCGCCCATGAGAAATGTTATTAGACAATCAATTAAGACTGCCAAACTGACTAATAACGAGGCCGAGTATGAGGCTATGATTGCAAGTCTCGAACTAGCTAAAATCTTGGGAGCGGAAGTCATCGAAGCTAAATGTGACTCCCTACCGGTAGTTAACTAGGTAAACGGAACCTTCGAAGTTTGAGGGGATGGGATGCAGAGGTACTTAGACAAATTGCAGGTCACCTTACACCGCTTCAAAGAATGGACCCTGCAGCATGTACCTCGAGAGAAAAATACCGAGGCCGATGCACTTGCCAACTTGGGATCGTCGGTCGACGAAGACGAAATCAGCTCGGGAATGTTGTCCAACTCTCGAGGTCTGTAATCGAGGAAGAGAACACCAAAATTAATTATAAAAGCATAACTTGGGATTGGAGAAACAAATGCATCAAATATTTGAAGAACGGGAGGTTGCCGTCGGATCCCAAGGAATCGAGGACCTTATAGACCAAAGCCGCTCGATTCACATTAGATGAAGACAGAATGCTACACAGGAGAACATTCGATGGTCCACTGGCAGTATGCTTGGGGCCGGAAGATACTGCTTATGTTGTGCGAGAAATCAACGAAGGCACTTGTGGAAACCATTTTGGCGCCGAGTCACTTGTTGATACCCAATTTATTTTTCAAACTTGCATATAAGTTTTCAAAATTACTCTTTATAATAATGAGTATTTTTTCTTATTTTCCATATTTTATTTAAATTATTTTCCTGCTTATTTAATATTTTTATATTTAAATAGTTCATAAATTATGCTATAAATAATGTCAAAATATTTCCCAGCTCAGTATGTTATTTATAATTATTTTTTCATCCATTAAAATTCAATTATTTCACAAATTAGCCAATTGGGTTTCATTTAATTTCAATTACAACAATTTTACAATTATAACCCAATTGGACATTTTGTATTATTTCAATTCAAAATTTATGCACTATACACATAATATTAGTTAATTATTGTGATTTTACCTATTTTTACTCAATTGCGCATTTATACGATTATTAGCTATTTTTAACTAATTAATTATCTACTTTTACGGGTATTTAACATATAGCCACATCTATTTTAATTTTAGCCACATTCCAACCCAATCTTCAAACCCAATTTACCCAAACCCATANTTTACACCTAATATTAGTTAATTACTGTGATTTTACCTATTTTTACTCAATTGCGCGTTTATACGATTATTAGCTATTTTTAACTAATTAATTATCTACTTTTACGGGTATTTAACATATAGCCACATCTATTTTAATTTTAGCCACATTTCAACCCAATCTTCAAACCCAATTTACCCAAACCCATAACCCAAATTCGATCCAGCCCAGTCCAAAATTTAACCCGCCCCAACCCCTGATTAAATCTGAGTCGTTGATCAAATAGGATCAACGGCCCAAATTCCCTCTTTCCTTAATTAACTCAAACGACCCCCCATCTGACCCCTCATTCTTTCGAGACCACTCATATCTCCACTCATCTTTATCTCTCTCTAGTCTCTTCTAGAGACTTCCGTCTCTTCAGCTCTTCGTCTTCTCCGACCATCCCCCTTGCCGGAGACCTTGAAGCCCTCATCCTCTTGCCTCTCATGGCTCTCCTGTGCCGGTGATGGCGTCCTTAAGGCCCTTGAAGGGCGAGAACCCGTATGCTTACACCCCTGGTGTCCCTGTTCACCCCAAGCATCCAAAGCTTGATTCTGAGAGAGTTTGTGACCTCTGAGGCTCAAGCCATGGCCGTTCGAGGTTCTTTTTCGTCCTCTCAAAGGTTTTATGTGAAACCCTAACATGTGACACTTCTTATTCTCTTAGATCTACACTAGATTCAGGTTTATTACTAGTATTGTTACATTTTTTCTCAAAGGTTTTCCGTTTTTAAACAAGTTTTACTTGGGGTTTCTAAAGTTTTCCTTCAAACGATTTTCTCAAAGTTCCAGTGACTTTTCTCGCACGCTTAAGTGTTTACCACTTTAAATCATGGCTTGTTGTGTTAAAACTTAAGTTTTTAACACTGCTTTAAATCCTTAGTATGCCTGCTTTTTGATTTGTACGTGTGTCTATTTTCCCATGAATGATTCCTGTTTCTTTGTGGTTGCTACTTCGATGTGCTACTGAGTCTTTGATTTTGTCGTTTATTATACTTGAATCAGTATTATCTTGAATCCCTGAATGATTGTAAGTAGTACTGTATTGATTTCTATATGTTGATACATGAGACCTTCCCTTAATTAGTATCAATTTCGAATCCCTGATTTTGTGTGGATACTTGAACTGATTTCCGACTACTTCCTTTGTTTTACAACTTCAAATTATTTTATTACCTTATAATGTGATCGACTGCTCTACTAATTGATTGTTACTGTTATTTCTTTAATTAAACCCTAAGTACCTAGCCCTGGTTACTTGCGCTATACTGAAGGTATTTTGAATGATTTCCTTATGTGAATTGCTTCCTTATTTGCCACTTTTCCCTTTGTCTTTGAAATGTCTCCCTTAATTAAGGAAGACTTGGCTTGACTCTTAGTTTTTACTAATTCCGAGTTCTTACCAAATACTGAACAACTTGGTTCTTTCCTTATTTGTCCTGAACTGATCATCTTTGCCTTAGTTGACTCCTTACCGTTTGAGTATTGAAATCCCTTGACTTAAGGGAACCGTGTCATTGATTTCCTGACTGATTGGATTCTGCCTTCTCTTATTACCATGCATTTGTGATTCTTACCTTATTTGATCACTTGTTTTCAACTATAAGTACTCATGCTTTCATTAAACAAACAACGAACAATAACATTGTTCTAAACTTCTCACACACACAGAGACTTGTGTTAAGAACTTACTCTTTTACAAAACTCTTTGCTCTACTATTTCTCTCTATTTTGCTCTTGGTTACTGTTAGCCGGCTATAAGCCAAGGCTAACCATTGTGCTCATTTTTCTCCTTCATTCTGCTTACTCTTTCTCACTGGTATGTTCTAATTAAGATTCAAGCTCCAAACCAATGTGTTTCTTATTGCTTCAGTTTATCATATTCCTAATTGTCTTCTACTTGTGCTTCTACTGTTCAACTTGCAATTAAGTCTCTTGTTTAGCTTTCAGCACTCACCATGCTTCATCTCTTTAAGATTCACATGTTAATGCTTCTAGGATTGTTGTTTATTCTTGATTTGTACATGTTATGCCTGTATCCTGTTACTGTCTATTGTCATGTTTAAACTCGGTCCTTTCCTGATTCCATGAACCCCTCTGATTTGTGCAACTATGTTTAAACAAGTTTTACTAAATCTATGCATCTCTTCCTGATTACTATGTGGCTTATCCATCCCCTGAATTTCTCTGATTTGTGAAACTATGTTTAAACAAGGTTTTATTGAATCTATGCATCTTCTCTTGCCTATTATGTGACCTATTTGTCCCCAATCCCCATTGTCTTCGTATTGCTAGACTTGTTCTGATATGTTCTTCTCAATTACTACTACTATTTTCAAAAGCTATTCTGTTAAAATAAATCTTCAGTTTGTAAGCTCTTCCAATTGGATCCTGTCTTTTTCAAAAACTCTATCCCTCTTTTAAACTCACTCCTAGCACCTCACACTACCCCTAGAAACTTAGGTTCCACCCCCTCAGTGTAAGCATTGCTTAGGGAATCTTGAGTTCCCTCTAAACTTTGACGCACTGAGGTTGGTAATTCCACACTACACATGCTCAACTTTGGCAAATATGTCTGGGTGCTGGTATTGGCCAGGGACCCACGAGGTTTTTAGGGAGCTTTGCTGCACTCGGACCATGAAAGGCTGTGAAACTCGAAAGGATTGAGGTTGGGAGATATGGGCCGGATTGAAAGCTCTCTATAGAATTAGCTTCTTATTTTCCTTTAAGTGATGTAATTTATTATTCTTGGTTTGTAATAATTTTGTAAACGAACAATTGGGGCTGGATAGTGGATAGGGGAAGGGGTTATGCATGTTTAGTATAGTAACGGGTAGAAATCATGACTATAGGATTTATTTCCCTATGTGTGCAATAGTATCCTGTTTAGGACATGCATATCATGCAATAGAAATCCTGTTTATGTTCTTTATTTCAGCATGTCTATTATGTTCCTGTCATTTTATAAGCCATGTTCACAGTTAATAACTACAACAAGTGATATAATGTACGGTTACTGCATTTCCATAAGCATTACATTTAGAAACCATGTCTTTAGGCATCCTTGTGTGCATTAGATATCATGTTCTTTAGGACCTTACCTTTCAGCATGTTTGTTTCAAGTTATATTTTGCTGAACACCTAGTTAGCATGTATCTAATCTAGTAACCTCGCTAAAATGTGTCTAAATGGTTTAAAACACTTCTGCAAGTATATTATCCTGCATATCTTTAAAATCAGAACTAAAGTCTGCATGCTCACCTTTAAACAAATAGGCAATGTATATGAACACCTAGGCAAACTTTAGGCCTAATACATTATTAAAACCAAAACCTAATCGTGTTTCACTTAGCTGGTATTAGAACCAATCAGCCTCTCTTTTTGAATTTCTCAAACCTTTATGCTTTTCATTCCTGTTTTATCTCTTTCTGAAGTTCACCCTATTTCCTAAAAACTCCTACTCTACTGTTTTAAAATACTGATTCTGGAAATCATGCATTCATTCCCTCTTTAACTAAGTTATTAGATTACTGCTCTGTGAGTTTTGGAATTACTGGGTTTCGGAGGCAGTTTCACTCTATGCAAAAAAAAACTCATTTCGTTCAATTGAATACCTGCTATATATTTTTTAAAGCTATTGTTTCCTAAAAACGTTTACTTACTCTCCTTTTACTAAAGTCTTCCTTAAACTATTGACTCCTACTCTGCTTTAAACTACTGGATCTTCCAAACGTCACTTGTTCCTTCGAATCACCCTGTCATTCTAAATCATGCTTTACTGAGATTTTCTAAAAGTTCTTCATTTGCTTTACTGAGGTCTTCATCAAAACTACTGTGCACTTTTAAATCTTGCTACTGTCTTTAAATTACTGGATTTTAAATCAATTCCTCTTCTCTAAACTGCTCTGTTTTAACTGAACTTCCTGCTTTATTACTGAGTTTTCAAAAAGGCATTCCCTTTTCTAAATTGCTAGACCATACTGATTTCCAACTCAAAAACTCATGTTTCAAATCCTGACTTTGAGACCTTGATTGTGTTTGAGATGTGCTATTTACGTGTTTACTTGTGGAGGGATCTGTGAGCCATTATTTGTTCCCATACGTGTAGTCCTATTTGTTGTTATGCATGTCGCTTAGAATTTTATCCCTTTAAACCTAGGGGTTCAGCCTAGTACTCACCGTGTAGGATTAGTAATCCTAAATACCCTCAAGGACTTATAAAATGGGATGGGTAATAGGACACAATAAGCTTTGTGACCGACACACATGTTATAAATAGCTTAACGGGTCGGGAATGGTAGAATATGGATATGATGACCGGTGCGCTAATACCACGTGTAGCCCCTCTTCGAGGCGTGACATAAGGGTATTGCAGTGATGTGATCCGTATTACTTTAAACCTAGGACAGTTATTTTCAAATGTTTATTCTAATGTCTCCCAAAACGTTTAAAGATTTTCATACTTGTTTGAAATCCCCTCTTATATGAACCTTACTTGCTACTTGTTCACCGTCCAAATTCGCAAAACTTCTTGGCTGGGACCCACAGTTGTGGATCTTAAGGTGTGCCTAACACCTTCCCTTTGGGATAACTTCAAGCCCTTACCAATCTCTGGTAACGCAAACTAGTTCATGAGTTATTTACTCTAGGTGCCCTAACACACCATATAAATCGTTAGGTGGCGACTCTTCCTTAAACCTCTTCCTTTAAGGAGTTGTCCAAAATATCATAAACCCGATCTCTCCGTACCTAACCCATGCGAGGAAAAAGGGGGCGCGACATCACTATCTCGAAAGGTCATCAGAGCAGGATACTATTGACATGGAGAAAGACTCTAAGAAGTTCATTCGAATATGCGACAAATGTCAAAGGTTTGCACCAATGATTCACCAGCGCGATGAACTACTTCACTTGGTCCTATCCCCATGGTCATTCATGAAATGGGGAATGGACATCGTCAGTTCTCTGCCATCGGCCCCAGGTAAAGCTAAATTCTTATTATTTATGACTGAGTATTTCTCTAAATGGGTTGAAGTACGTGCCTTCGAAAAAGTTAGAGAAAAAGAAGTGATCGACTTCATATGGGATCACATGTCATGTCGATTCAGGATACCTTCGGAAATAGTGTGTGATAATGGCAAACAATTCATCGGTAGTAAAGTAACGAAATTCCTCAAAGATAAAAAAATAAAGAGGATACTATCGACGCCATATCACCCTAGTGGAAATGGACAGGTCGAATCAACGAATAAAACTATCATCCAAAACTTGAAGAAAAGGCTAAACAAAGCCAAATGGAAGTGGAGAGAAAAAATGCCCGAGGTTCTATGGGCATATCGGACGACATCGAAGTCCAGTACCGGAGCAACTCCATATTCTTTAGTATATGGCTCCGAAGCCTTAATATATGTCAAAGTCGGAGAGCCCATCGCCAGGTTTCGAAATGCAACGGAAGAATCAAACAATGAGTAATTGAATAGTAGCCTCGAATTGTTAGATTAAAGACGAGAAGCGGTACTCATTCGAACGGCCGCACAAAAGCAACGAATCAAGAGATATTACAATAGAAGAACCAATCTTCGACACTTCAAAGTTGGGGACTTGGTCTTAAGGAAAATCACCATCAATACTCGAGACCCTAATGAAGGGAAACTCGGTCCTAATTGGGAAGGGCCCTATCAAATCCTCGGCATAGTCGGGAAAGGATCTTATAAGCTTGAAACAATGGACGACGAGCCATTGTCGTATAACTGGAACATATCACTCTTTAGGCAATATTATTGCTAAGGTATGGTTTTCTACTTTTTCATTTACTTAAATATTCGAAACTAACTTATTGCAGGTATCCAATCCAAGAAATCGAGACCTCAGGTTTTAAAGTACGCGTTGCACTCTTTTTTCCTTAGACCAATTTTTATCCCAAATGGGTTTTTCCGGTAAGGTTTTTAACGAGGCAACAACTATATTCTACCTGGGAATAATTCAACAGTATCCAAGGCTTCTTTGCAATCAACCTCGAATACTGGGGGGACATCATCCTCAGATGTTATATAAATGGGTCTCGATAGGAAGAATTTTGTAATGGGCCAAGCGGTCGAATGAACCGTGTCCATATCGATTAGCTGAGTCCCGATAACAAAACATGTACGCATGTATGAATAATACAAAGAAGCACTTTTTTTCTCAAACATCTCGTGTTTGAAGTAGAATTTCTATTATACGAGTCATGTACTTATGATTCTGATCTATTGTGCAAAACTAACACTTGCGAAAAAATGGCTCAAGGGCCGAGTGCAAGCATACCTCGAACACTCGGGGACTACCTACTTGAGCTAATCTCAAAGAGGCACCCCTGATATATAGGCCAAGTCCATCACATTCGGGGACTAATATTTTGAATAAGTTCGAAATATTATCGGGAAACAAGTCCAAGAGACATACCCGAAGGCTACGGTCATACTAAAGACTACAGTTGTATAAAAAGGCTACAGCCAAAATAATGCGGCTCGGAGACGTTCAACTTCCTCCATAAACTAAAGGCCTTCAAATACTTTGAAAAGCCGGTTAAATAAGGATACCCTCGGCAAAACAAACAAAAAAGGGCTTCGATAAAATCAGCCCTCAAATAATTTAAAGGTTGCGATAATATGAGCCTTCGAATAAACCTCAAGAGGTATTGAATTATCCTAACACAAACGAATTAAGATAAAATTGGGTTCCGATCGTTGAACCCTCGAAAAAACCCAATGAGTACAAAAAATACATGCTAAGGCATAAAGAAGTTTTCACTAAGTCTTTTAGCTGAAATGGGAAAAATAATAGTCGTTTTTAGAGGCCGAATTGGCCCAACTTAAAGAGCATAAGAGCCGATCTAAAAGAGACTAAGGGTCGATTTAAAGAGCCTAAGGGACATTATAAAAAAGCCTAAGGGACATTATAAAGGAGCCTAAGGGCCAATACAATAAGCCTAAGGGACAATACAGTTAGAGTTCGAGACCTATATCTCACTCGATTCGAACCCAAGGGTTCAGTTATTACGAGCTCAAACAAACGATTAACTACAGCTCGAAGATTCACATAAAAGGTATAGCGGTGAGCTCGAAAACTTAATAATCATTGATAAAAACCTAAGGGTTTATCCTATCCTATAATTCAAGAACTATTCGAGTTTGGTTATTTAAAATAACTCATCTACCAGTTCGAAACGAGCCACTCTCGAGACAAGTTCTCGAATGAGATTCGGACTCGGGGACTTGCCTTCATAGCTCGGGGACTTGCCCTTGTAAAAATGAAGAGCCTAAGTGTTTATTTCGATCACAAGTTGAAATAAAGCAATGAAAAGCTTTCAGCAAAGACAAATAAATGTACAAAGGCATGAAATAAAAACTTATTAAGGCATCAAAGGAAAATTTTCCATTATATCAAAAAGTATATACAAGGGGCCAGTCAGAGCCTTACAAAAGAAAAAAGAAAAAGAAGTTACAATCTAATTATGATCGGGACTAGTCCCCTCAAGACCCGCCTCCTCCCAAGCAGCTTCCCCGGGGGCATCTTCTTGAACAACCTCACCTCCGTTTCCTCCACTTTCGGACCCGCCATCATCATCATCATCATCGGAAGGGATGAGCTGCCTAGCTTTGGTCTCGAGTTCTATTGCCCGAGAAACCTCCTCGGAGAGGTTAAAACCTCGAGCATGAATTTACTTGAGGGTTTCCTTCCGGAATTGGCACTTCGCTAGGTCACTGAGCCACTGCTCCCAATTGGAAGCCTCCCTCAGCTGAGTTTGGACGGCTACGACTTCGACCCGGTACATAGCTATGGATTTGTCCTCCTTGGCCTAGGGTCTTTTCAATCTCATCCTTGGCCTCGCTAAGCCCAACTTCGAGTTCTTCGACCCTCTTGGACTGAGCCAGACCTTTTTCTCTGAGGCCTTGGATTTGGGCCTCTGCCGAAGATAATTTGGCCAAAGCCGCCTCCATTTCAGCAGCAAGGCGGTCCGTCCTAGCTTTCCACCGATCGCAGTCGGTCTTAACCTGATCGACCTCTGCTCGAAGCAAACCAATATTCTCCACCTTCTGCTGCAACTAAGATATCGAAGTTTTAGCTTCCACGGTATAGTTGATTCCATACTGAACAGAAGGGCGGTTACCTACTTGTCCAACTCGGCCTCCTACTCATGAGCCTTGGCCAGGTCCGCTTGAAGGTCCTTTATGACCTAGTCCTTTTGGCCACAAAGAATCTTCAGAGTGTTCCTCTCTTACGAGACCCTCTGAATATCGGCTTCGCATTGACTAAGGTCAGCTCGGAATTTTGCAGAGGCCTATACGAAAAAGAAAAACACAAGTTAAGTTTATGAGAGAATGACCTTGGAAAAAAGGTGAAGAGAAATAACCAAAAGAAACTATCACTTACCTTGGAAAAACGTGTTTGAGCTTCCGCCATAAGAATCGAAGCGTCGGTAATATCGGAGGAATTATCCACCCTCACAAAGCAATCCTGAAAAGGATCGCCAGCGCTAGAGCCTCCGCCAATATTGGGGGTCTTCAGCCTTTGGGAATCCCTTATCGCCTCTTCATAGAAGACCGACATTGAAGGCATTTGACCTATTGTCATGGCCCCGAGTGTATCGCTCGGAGCGCTCTGTCCGATCCTCCTGGTTTCGAAATGGTCCCCTTCTGGTGTAGAAGTCGATGATCGAGACATCGTCTCGACCTCAGGAGACTTAGGGTTCACCCCCGAACATTTTTTTGAAGCCTCCTCGATGTGAGGCTCGGTTGTAGCAGGTGGCAACTCGGAATGCGAAGCAACCTCGGTAGCTTTTCTGGGGCGAGATACCAACGCCGATGTGTCTTCTTCTTCTTCCTCATCCTGGTCCCTCAACATTTGGACCGCACCCGCCGAGAGTCCGACTGTTTTTCTCCTCACCCTTCGAGGTTTGGAAGAAGTATATAGCTGCTGATGAGTACCTTGATTCACCTCGGGTTCCCAGGATGTTACGTTACGTATGTGTGGGGGAACCTAAATTTGGTGATCTTCAAAGAGTTTTCTGTACTCATTCTGTAAGTGAATGTTTTTTTATTTTTTTATATTTGTTAATATGTTTACATATTACTTTTATTTTATTTTCATAATATTCTTTTTTTGTATTAAACAGGAATACCAAAATTATCAGGTTTTGGATATAATTTTTACAGAAGAGGAATTGAATTCTATGCCTCTGATTAGGATGAGTCATTCAAGGGAATGTAATGTGGGTCCTTCAACTGGTGAATCACCACGTAGTCGGACTCGATCAAAAGAAACCTGACGACGTTCAACTGATGAATCACCTCGTACCCAGAGTCGTTCTAAGCATTCTACTACGGCATTTGACGATGACTTAGTTAATTCAATATGTTCTGTAAGTTTTCTGGTGGATTTTTTTTTGTTCTTTGTGTGCTTAAGTTTTGTTCTGTATGTGCTGAAGTTTTGTTCTTTGTATGCTTATGTTTTGTTCTGTGTGTGCTTAAGTTTTTTTTTTCTTTGTGTGCTGAAGTTTTTATTTGTGGGCTTAAGTTTTTGTTCTTTGTGTGCTTAATTTTTGTTGTTTGTGTGCTTAAGTTTTGTTCTTTGTGTGCTTAAGTTTTTTTCTTTGTTGGCTTAAGTTTTTTTATTTGTTGGCTTAAGTTTTTTTGTTCTGTGTGTGCCGAAGTTTTGTTCTTTGTGTGCTGAAGTTTTGTTCTTTGTGTGCTGAAGTTTTTGTTCTTTGTGTGCTGATGGTTTTGGTGTTTGTGTGCTTAAGTTTTATTCTTTGTGTGCTTAAGTTTTTTTATTTGTTGGCTTAAGTTTTTTTGTTCTGTGTGTGCCGAAGTTTTGTTCTTTGTGTGCCGAAGTTTTGTTCTTCGTGTGCTGAAGTTTTGTTCTTTATGTGCTGAAGTTTGTGTTCTTTGTGTGCTGATGGTTTTGTTGTTTGTGTGCTTAAGTTTTGTTCTTTGTGTGCTTAAGTTTTTTTCTTTGTTGGCTTAAGTTTTTTTGTTCTGTGTGTGCCGAAGTTTTGTTCTTTGTGTGCCGAAGTTTTGTTCTTTGTGTGCTGAAGTTTTGTTCTTTGTGTGCTTAAGTTTTGTTAATTGTGTGCTTAAGTTTTGTTATTTGTGTGCTTAAGTTTACAAACATTTGTTTTGTTTTGTACCTGAATTTTTGTTCTTTGTCTCTATACTAGAGGGTAACGAGTGAGGTTAAAAACCAAGCAGAAGCGGAAAGAAAAACATTGCAAAGGAAGTTGTTGAGAAGTTTAAAGAGGAAGAGCGATCTGCTATTGTTGATGCTGTTTTCGGAAAAGTGAAGGTAAGTTAATTTATATATAAGTCCTTTTTTTATGTGGTAATGTTATTGATATTAATAATTATTTGTAAATATTTTCTAAGAATATTTTGATGAGAAGTTCCGAGAGTTGTTTAAGGACAAATCAAATGCTACAGATGGTGAGAGGATGAATTGGTCATTTGACCATGATGAAGAGCATCAAAATGTTACACCTCCAGGAGATCAACGTGTTGAACAACAACTTAATGCTGAACATCACACTGTTGATCAAACAAGCAAAGATGTAAATGATGAACAGTTAGATGATCAAGGTGTTCATGATGAAGGAGTTGCAACAAGATTTTCTTTGGGCAGTGATTATGCACCTGTTGCTATTGCTGAACAGACATCAGCTGATGCATTTACCAATAACGAGAGAGGTGGTGTGTTTGAAGATGTTATTGCTATTTGTAAAGAAATTGGTTTGCTAGATATGACACAGAAAATTTATAGTACAGGTATAATATTTTTACATATATGTGTGTGTGTATATATATATATATATAGGTTATTTATATGTGCCCCTTGTTTATTAATATGCAGTGGAAGTAAATACAACTGAAAAATTATCTGATGATGCTGCATTTAATCAAGATACAGTTGATAAAATGCTTCCAAAGAATACTCAAATGCTCATTGATGTTGTTGCACAATTGGAAGAAACAGGAGCTGTTGATACAGAAAAAAAATGGAGGAAACCACAGTGCAAGAGAAATGTCAAGGTATTCTTTAGATCATGAATTTATTATATTTGATGTAAGTCTATTTTTTACATTTTGAAATTTTACATACTTTATTTATTTATTTATTTTTTGTTTGTTTTTTTAGGAGGATTAGATGCAGCTTCAAAAGAAGTTGGTGAGATTCTTCTGCAATATGAAAAAGGAAAAATACACTTATTCACATCTGTTGGCTCACAAGCAGGTATGATTTTATGTTTGTATTATTTTAAAATTTATTCAGTATTATCTAATTTTTTTTTTGCATATAGATATAGGCATATCTAATGCTAATCGGAGTGGATCAGTTGGAATTCGAACACCATCTGTGCACTTAGACCAGGTAGGTATTCAATTAAATTTTGTTTTGTTTTACCTAATGCGTGTTTTATGTATCAGTTGTTTTTATTTATATATTTTCCTTGTTTTTTTGCAGATATCATCTGATGCATCCCAGCTTCTTCCAAATCCTAAGAGAAGGAAGATTTCTATTTCTCCTAATGGTATTAGCAATACCAGTGATATCCCCAACTTCAACCTATGTTCATTTTCACTGGGTAGTACAGAAGGGACACGTTCTAAAGCCAATTCTGCTGCTGTTGTTATTCATGAAGAGAGACAAAAAGATTGCGAACATCAGCGAGTTGTTGAAGGATTAGCGACCATGGCTGTCGAATTTCCCCCTGCAGCTGAACAGCAGCAGTTAGCTGTGACTGTCCAGTAGGGAGTTGGTGAAGTTGGTAGCGTAGCTATGGAATCTTCCCCTGCTGCAATGCAGCATTTAGTTGTGAGGGACCAGCGATAAGAGCAACCAAAAACTAATCCAGTTAAGAAAGATAAAAGGATTCGTATGGAAAGTATTTGGTTAAAATCTCCTTATGTTGTTCCAAATAAACAAAAGCGAAGGGGGCAAGATTGGGAAGAAGGAAAGCATAGACAAAGGTGTCCCTTCCATTATGTCAAACAGGACAATGGAATCTTCGGAAGATTTGATGCTTGGTTGAAGAAGGATGATTCCACTCCATTAAGATTAGCAAAAACAACGATTGAAAAGTCATTCTGTACCGAGCTTGTGGATCCTAAATCTGATCTTTCAGATACAGTAAGTTATTTAATTTTGTTTTTTTATTTAGTTTTCAACTGTATATGTGAAAAACTTCAGCCTTTACAAAAAACTTTTATGCTGAATTTTTGAAAAACTTTAGCACACATAGGAGCCTAAGTGTTTGCAAATAAACTAAAAAACTTCACCTTGTTTAAGAATTAAAACTTTAGCTTTTATGCTTAAGTTTTGTTCTTTTTGTGCTTAAGTTTTGTTCTTTGTGTGCTGAAGTTTTTGTTCTTTGTGTGCTTAAGTTTTGTCCTTTGTGTGCTTAAGTTTTGTTCTTTGTGTGCTTAAGTTTTTGACATGCAGTCTCTAAGTTTTTGTAAACTCATTAAATCAAAAATGCTGCAGCTATTTCACATATTTTTCTTTTGTTGTTGTTCTATTGCAGCATATGGAAGTGGTCATATATTTTCTGCGGAAGCAATATTGCTATCACCTTCCAAAATATCCAAAAGCAAGGTGTGCAATCACAGATTTACTGTTTGATCAGTATATGACCAATCTAGGTAACCTTTATCCTACAGAGGATGAAAAGGCAAAAATTTTAAAAGAGAGGGAAAAGGAAAAAAGGAAAAAAAAGAAAAATAGGTTAACCAAAAAACAGCAGGAAGAGGCTTCAAAAAATGAAGAAAAAGAAGAGGAGTTTACAGAATTTTCCTTGTTTACTTGGATTGCTGATGAATCGATAGCTGAATGAGTAGCCAACTACGTAAGAGGCAGTGGCCTCTCATGTGGTATCTCATGGGCGTGTGCTGAAAAAGTATTTTTCCCATTTCGCCTTCCGCCAATAGGGAAAGAGCAATCAACGCACTACTTTTTTGGAATTCTAAGCTTTAAAGATAAAACTATATATGTCTATGATTCCTTAAGCAATAAACCATATGAAAGGGCGGTTAAACATGCCAGCATTTATGCTCGGTTGATCCCAAACCTTCTCCAACACTTGGATTTTGCATCACACAATTCAACTTGGCAGCAAAACATTGTCGATAGATTTGAAATTAGGTGGATGAGTACCCCGCTGCAGGTTAACAAGTACGTGTTTGGCATATCTTTTAATGATGCATCTTATGTTTATTAATTTTTATTCTCGTAGCACGCACTATCCAACCAAATTGCTCCTCAATGCATTTCAGCTCATATCTCTTTGAACATAATCTAACAACAANATTGCTCCTCAATGCATTTCAGCTCATATCTCTTTGAACATGATCTAACAGCAGTGAATTCAACCTTTTGGATTATCTCCAAGTTGTAGAAAAATTTAGTCATATTTTCCTTGTTCTCAAAAATTGATCCTACTCTTACTTCCTCGGGCAATGCATCATGGTTAAGTATTTTACATGGTGGGGATTCTTTCAGCTTTCTCCTCACTCTTTTTCTTGATTTCTTAGAGGCACTAGAATTTTCAGCAATCTCATCAACTGTATATGATGTTACCGGTATTAATTCCATATTTTCTTCAACTTCGTTGTCAATTTGCATTATTAGTTGTCCTTCTTCTACTTCCTCGTTGACAAACTGGTACGAATCTATGGGAGGAGGGGGTGATTGTTGTAGCATTCTATATTCTGAAGAAGATGAAGGTTGTTGCTCGTTGTTTACTACCACTATTGGCTGACATAATTCATGTTGATAATCAGAAAATTGTTCTGAAACAGCTATGTTGTCAAGAGTTTGGTTGAATGTTTCAGGTTCTAAACAACCTATACCGTGAGGAATATGTTGTATTTTGTCGATGACAAAATGACAATTCTTGTAGGCTGAATCAGTTGAGAGCAAATGTATACAAGTACTGAGTTCTTCATCTGAAGTTACAAGCATACCTTTGCTTGTATTTAGTTTGATATCAAACCATATTTTTACGGAAAATTTGGTTGAATCAATATTTGTAACTTCAACAATTTTTTTCAGGAAAGAACTGAATGATACTTGACTACTAATAAAAACAATCTTTGTATCATGATCTAAGTATTTGAAGTCTGTAGTCCACCTCCCATTGAAATTAAGTACAACACAAATTGAACTCATCCTATAGAAGCATGTTTAGTGTCAAGTATTAGAATAAATAATTTAATTACGAAAAAAA
>ML244901.1:3624-31794 GCA_005239495.1 Nicotiana undulata | reverse complement strand
CATTTCCCATTCACCCATTTTAAGCATTAATATATCATTAAATACTTAAAATCCCAACAAATTCTTCCATGTACCTTCTTTCACGTGAAAGATATTCTCAGATATTCACTATCATAAATGTTCAATGTTCAAGTAGTGATATTGTAAGAACTCGTCTAGCTTGAGTTCATGTACATGCCATTTATTGTTTACTTGGTCTCATTCTTGCATCTGGATGCATGTTATAGGTTTGTTCGTATGTCATATACTTGCATTTTTTTGTCTGAGCAAATTAGAAATTTTGTGCACTGATGATGTAAAAATAATTATATAATTGATCCGATTGGTTCTAGTCAGAGGCGGATCTAGGATTTGAAGTTGGCGGGAGTCATAATATGTATACTTTATAATGAGTAATATAAAATTTGTTAGGAACGTTTATTCGATTTTTTTGAGTTGATTCGGGTCAACCTAATAGATATTTTTATTTGAAAATTTAAAAATTACATCTCAAATAAAAAAAAATGTGATTAGATTTTTGAAATAGGATCACACCTTTAGTATAACAACATAAGTAAAATCACCATTTTCACCGGAAAATTACATCTTTTCTGTATATTAAAAATTAATTTACACAAGTAAGATAACATATTCAAAAAGAGAATTACATTAATCAGAATAAGAAAATTTTATAAATATTTTTCATAGATAAATTACACCCCATAAGCATAAATTAGATAAACTATAATAAAGTGATTTAAATTATATCTAATAACCATCACATAACATAAATTTTTATGATATAATAAAAAAAAGATGAATTTTTTTATCTCAATCCAAAATTCTCATTAAGATCCAAGTTTTCGGATTTGAAAGAAAAAATTCAAAATTTTAATTAAGAAGATTGCTTATTTTTATATAATTTTAAAGTTTAGGAGTCTCTTATTTGAGTGTTCTTGCTAGAGATCACATACAAAATATACAATAGAGAAAAGAATATATAAATAAAATAATAAAACGACAAAAAGAAATTCGGTGGTAGCCGCAAAGGGAAATGACTAGACAAAAGGAAATAAAATCCCAAAGAAAATAAAAAGTCAGATTAGGTTCAAGATAAATTCAACTTAAATTTTACACACGAAAAAAACTTTCAAAAAAGTCTACCAGCCATGGCACCTTTATCTAGTTTACGGTTATAGGTGGCAAAATCATATAATTAACCTAATTTAAGAAAATTGCAATATAAGTATATAAAAGTTTTATCATTTTACTGGGTACCATGCCGCCCCTTCTTAAAGGGATGGATCCGCCCCTGGTTCTAACAGGTTTATTCTATATAATTAAGTTACTAACTCATGATGGTAGAAGCTTAGAGTGAAATGGACATCCTTTGATTTATCTCTGAAAAGTTTAGGAGAACTATGAAAAGATGTAAAAGTTCCTCCAAGAATATTGTATACGGTCGAACGGGCCTGTCTTTTTTATGACTAATCACAGTTGGATCATGATATATCACGGTTCGGCCTCGTGTTATATCGAGCCTCAGTACGAAGTTAGATAGGCGATTTGGGACAATGTCTACATTGCACTGAAAGTGCCAAGCAAAGGCCTGAGCCATATCGTCCCATATGTACCACTTGCTGGCGTCCTGGCGGGTGTACCATTCTAAAGCTGCCCCACTCAGGCTCTGGCTGAAGTACGCTATCAATAATTCATCTTTTCCCCCGGCGCCTCTCATCTTACTGCAATAACCTCTCAAATGGGCTACAGGATCCCCATGTCCGTCATACAGGTCAAACTTGGGCGTCTTAAACCCGGCAGGCAGTTGGACATCATGGAACAGACACAAATCCTTATAAGCCACACTCAACTGACTTCCTAACCCTTGCATATTTCTCAATGATTTTCCAAACTCTTTACTTTCCTGAACATTTCCTCTTGCTCCACATTCTTGGTTGGTTTCTCAGTTTCAACATGAGGCTCAAAGTGAGGAGTGTAGGAGTAAAGATCTGGGACTTTGAAGGTGGGTTCCGTGGCATAGTATTGGGTATCTAGAACTGGGAATGGGGGCTCACTAGAGGATTGGTGGAGGGTAGCTTGTGGAGGGGGTACAAAAATAGGAGCAGATGTTGGAGCAGGGTATGAAGTTATTTTGTTTGGTGGGGCCTGAAAAGTCCGGGACGAAGTGCCGGGATAGAAGTGGTAATGGGTGAAGCCTGGTGCGTATTGTGGGGAAAGGTCAACGATATTGGGCATTTGGGCTTGGGACAGTGGTGGAATGGAAGTAGGGTTTTCTGCATAGCTGGTGGAGAAAGAATGTGGAGGGTGTCCTTTAACCTAGGCCTGATACATTTTCGCCATATGATGTTTTAACCTTCGGAGCTCCTCTTTTAGTTCCGATTCTGATTCAACAATTTCCCTCGGCAGGTCCACAACTCCTGTGTCTGTTTCTTTGGTAGTCATGATTGTCTGGCGCTTTGACGTAGTGTTGTATGGATGACTTGCCAGGATGCCAACAAACTAACCACTTTCCTAAAATTAAGTAAAGGTAATAGAGAAAAATAAAACAAATCCACCGTGTTAGTGTTAGGGCATTTATTAGATAGAGATATCACATTGCGTGCAATACACCTAGCAACAATTAACGGTTCTAAAATGGCTTTGAGGGTCGTAGGGTCATATGACATCATCCCAGTTTGTTCATTTAAATCTTCTCTTTTTTTTCTAGCACTTCTTGGCTTGCTCATTTTCCTTCCTCTCTTTTCTTTCTATTATCACTAGTTTCTTTCTTCTCAGCCCTCGCGTCCCACAAATTCATTCTTTTTTTTTAAAAATGATTTGATCGAACCCTATGTAGGTTGCCTGCGTATCATGTTCCACATGAATCAGATCAAGCGTAGTTCTGGAAAAGTTATTGATCGAATAAACTAAAAAAACAAAAATCTTTTTGGATTTTCATTTATATAACTATTTTTTATTTTCAAATACAAAACAAGAAATATGATGACGAGAAACTTAACAAACTCAACTATACCACGACAAACTATGACACCAACTAAAAGGCTGAATACTACTATACAAGACTAGAAACCCAAAAAATAATATAAAACAGACTAAAAAACAAAAGGTCTCCTCAAACAACTCTGGAAGGGGACGGTTCTGGGTGGGATGGTCCTGGAGTGTTTGTCATGCTTAAGATATGGTAAATGGATCCATATCTGAATGAAAAAATAAGATCAAATAGATTTAGCGACTCAAGACAGTACGCGATGCCACAACACCTCCTATTGGACACATGCAAGGCATGATTGGGCTATTTTTGCAAAATGGCTAATGTGGTCAAGGATGGCTATTAATGCAAAACTCAAAAAAGGTTACCTCAAAGACATGGGAATACTTCACTTAAGCTCATATGACTTCATCGCAATAATTATGGCCCTAGAAATTACTTCGCAAAATGCAAATTTTACAAAAATGGCTGATATGGCCAGAAGTGGCTAAAGATGTAAAATCAACAAGGACGGGCCCTAAAGTAATATGACACCTAATTGTGGACTCAAGATACTAAGACACGGGTCATTGAACCCCTTTTGCGAAAATAGCCCCATTTTGCAAGAATGGCCGGTGTGGCAAGAAGTGGCTAGACATGCAAATTCAACAGGAGTGGACCTTAAAGCTGAGAGGACACCTTATTATAAACATAGCGCTCTAAGACATATGTTAACAACTTTGAAAAAATAGCCCTATTTTTCAAGAAACGACCTACATGGCCAAATGTGGCTAAACATGTGAGATTAGACTAAGACCCCGCGAAGCCAAGAACCTAAGACTTAATAGGAAGAAGAGGACGAGGAAGACCAGACCCTATGTGGGCTGTCTACGCATCCTGTCCCGAAAGATGAGAATCAGGTTTGCGTAGTTCGAGAAGCTTGGATACGGGAGAAAAACTAAAATTAAAAAAACAATGATTTCGGAGAAAACATATCTTTTTTTTGTCCTTTTATTTTTGAAAATTTTTAAAGAAACATGTAAAATCTTTTTTGGATTTTCTCTTTCTCTTTTTGTTTTTTGATATCTTTTGGAAAATGATGGAAAAGTGCAAAATCTTTTTGAATTGTTCATTTTTTTTTTTGTCTTTTTTCTTGAAAAAGCTGTGAAAGAAAAGTATAACTAAGCCTTACTTGCTTCATTTTTCACCCTTCTTTCCCAAACATCAGTCCGCCAAATAACCTTTCTACCCTCAAAGATGCAACATTTAGCACATAGGATGGTTGAAAGTCATTTTGGGCCAACGGGCCCATTTGATACAATTTGGACAGGTCTCCTACGAAGGAACACGGTACCTAGGACCGAGCCTACTAAGTCACAATGATATGATGCAAATAAAAATGACCTAAAGGCTGACCTACGTTTGGGGTTCACTAATAAGGCAATTCAGGGGAGCGTATGGTCGATGGTGGCTGCTTAAGCTTTCCACTCACTCCATACGTCTGACGGCTCCCCCTCCTAAAATAAGGGTGACTCAAAAAAGAGTTCGTGTATGCGACGCGTACTCCGAGACTTGTTGCAGAAAGAAGACCCATGGTTATGCAAATGATGACAGTTATAAAGCAATAACACAAAAAGGAAAACTGTAAAAAAAAAAAAAACTAGCAAATAATAAAGCCCATAAACAAAAAATAAAAATCAAATAAATAAAGAAAAACACATAAAAACCTCAAACGAATATCCTAAAATCCAACAAAATCAAGTACTAGCTCGAACCTCCAAGTCCCCAGCAGAGTCGCCAGAGATGTCACACCCCTTTTTATTAAACAAAACTTTACTAAATCCCCTTAAAATAAATAAAAAGATTTTGTAAAGCTTGCATAAAAGGGGTTTTCAATTTTGAAAGTGACAAAAGAATTGTGTTTTAAAGGATTTTCTCAGAGTCGCCACCTGACATTTGGTTTTGGTGTGTCAGGTCACCGTTTTTTAAAAATAATTTTCCTTTTAAAAACACTTCGGACTCCAAACTAAGTCCGCACCGGAGATTCGGGTAAGGGAGTTCATTTGACTCGGGGAGAAGGTGTTAGGCATTCCCCGAGTCCCGTAACTAGTACGGTTACGTACTCCATCTAGTTGGCTTATAAAACATTTAGATTGAGGTTAAAAACAACACATAAAAGGAAAATAAACACAAAACGGCTAGAGGTCCTCCCCACCTAAATAAAGAGAAATAAAAAGAAAATTACTAAAAATAAAAGTAAAATACTACACTATGTTTTTTTTCACAAACGGGATATTTACAAAGTACTTCAGGGCATTCCCCGAATAATAATATATTTAAAAAGTCCTCGGGGCATTTCCCGAATATAATAATCAACTAACGGGGACAACCTCTTATCTCAAAAATAAAATAAATACAACTTCCTAATACTTTCCCACCCCGTGATGCCGGCCTAAGTATGTTCCTAGCGATAGATAAGTGATAAAAACAATAAATATTACAATTCCAATTATTACTTAGTTTCAACCCAATATCCCCTGAACCACTTTATGAAATTTCAATATTTTATACCAAATCCATATTTTTAACGTACTGATTCAGAATAGAGTGATATAAACATAAATATTAAAGGAGAGACAAAAGCGTGCTTGAAACCGAAGCTAATTCAAACACAAAATTGCAATAGGCACTAAAATCAAAATTAAATAGGAATGAGATTAGGAATGGACCTTAAAATTTTGAATCGCCAAATCTCATCAAATTAACAAGACCTTGACCAGATCGGAATCCACGAGCGAAACCTCAATTGAATGTATTCCCCGAACTCGAACCAACGAAACTAAACCAGTTCCACAACAGATGGAAATTGAAATCAGAAAAGACGATTGAAACCTACTATTGTTTTTGTTTGATTTTTTAGTATTTTAAGAAGCAAAAACTGAATCGGTAATCGAAGAACCCCTTTTCTTTTTATCCAAAAATCTATCCGAAATGTATCTCCACATTTTTGTTCCGCCCGTTTTATGTTCCTGTATGTGTCTGTGTATGTTTCTTATTTGTGGTGGTGAGGGAGCTCGGCGGCTATGGTGTTAGGGGGTCGTTTGACTGTGCGGCGTGGATTTTAGGGGAGAGAGTTGAATGAGAGACAGCAACGGGGAGGGGGAGGCTGGTTTCTGGCGACGTGGCATCGGCGGATGGTCAGGTGAAGAAGAAGAGACGGTGACGAGGGAAGGGTTATTAAGGCGGCGACTATGGTGTGGAGGGCGGCAACGGGGGTGAAGATGAATAAGGATGGAAACAGCTGGTGGGGTGGTCGTTTGAGGGCGGCTGATTGGAGTTGTTGGCGGCGACGACGATTTTGAAGAGGAGGAGAAGAATGTGCTAGGGTTTTTTGGGTGTCCCATGTGCTGATGGGTGTAAGGTTGAAGAAGACCTAGTGTAAAGAAGAAAAGGGTAGGGTTAGGGTCTTGATGGGCTATCCGAAATTGGGCTATTGGTAGCTTAACTGGGCTTTAAAATTTTACAAAATTGGGCTAAGAAAAAACTAAAAACTTAATTCAATTCTAAGGTAATGTATGAAAATATAAAATAACTCTTAATTGATTTTAATAAATTATTATATTCAAAATGAAACTAAAAATTAAAGTTGAAACTATTTTTGATATTTTTAAAGATTATATTAAAATAAAATAGGTTTAAAGAAATATATCCTTCAAAAACATACTTAATACGTGAATTAAATAGAGAAATATGAAACTATTTTTGTAATTTTCAATTTTTGTGCTTAAAATAAAGTAAAAGAGATATTAGACCTAAACAAAATATTTAAACGCTAAAGTGTGTAAAATCTTAGGGAGCGTCAAAAATTACATGTCTACAGCGGCCCCTCTTTGACTAGAAACACAAAGAGTTTTCAGACAAAGAACGACGGGACAGGTTTTTTGACCCAACCCTTATTTAGAGAGACCAAAGACTAAAAGAAATGAGAATGTGACCGAGCCCTGGTATCTGGCTGCCTACATATACTTGGCTATAAAGGAATCAGGCCACGTGTAGTTCAGAAGTAGGAACAATGGTGAAGTATACCGGGGTGGAGAGTTGATTGAAGTATCGTTCCGTCGAGGTTCCGGTCCGGGACCTTGTTGTTGCATCAAATTCAAAAATAAAAAGACTAACTAAGCCTATCAGTTATGAGTTACAAGATTCCTATCTATAAGTCTTATGAAGCTTGATCTTGAGTCTTGAATGGTCTTCATGCTGACTTTAGATTTGAACATTGACGCTTGCTAGCTGCAGGGCTAGTTCATTCTTCTTCAACTCTTCAGATCATGACGGGATATGCAAAGCTTGAGACCCAGTCATGTCTTGAGCAATCCATATCTTGTCTCCACTTCTGCATTTTGGGTGCTTGTTTTTTCTTTTCTTCTTTTATTCTGGATTGAGACTACTTCTGTTAGTCATCTCGGATTGTCGACTCGCATTCTTGCCGCGAACTTCTGCTACTCCTAACCTGGATTGAATTCTGAAATTACTTCCCTCGTTCTTCAGGTGGGCGCCTGCTACTAACTTGAACTTTGAAATAACTTTGAAATGAATTCCCTCATTATCCAGGTGGGTGCCTGCAATCAAAACAACAACAACAACAAAAATTCTGGCCCAGTTTGTACTCGGGAGACTTGTGAGTAGTTAGCAAAACTGTGAACCACTTATGTTACTGATGCAATGATGAGAATAAACTAAAGACTCAACTAGGATGTGCGTCTCCTGTGTGTAAAACCAAGAATGTTTGACTAGCAAGTGCGTCTACTAATAGTAAAACCTGAATGATCCAAACTGGGAAGTACGTCTCCTAAGGGTGAAACTTGAATGACTCAAACTAGGAAGTGCGTCTCCTAGGAATGAACTTAAATGACCCAAAATAGGAAGTGCGTCTCCTAGGGGTAAAATCTCAATTTAGGAAGTGCATCTCCTAGACAAAATATAACATGAAAGACCCAGACTAGGTAGTGCGTCTCCTAGGGGGTGAAACTTCAATGACTCCAACTAGGAAGTGCGTCTCCTAGAAATGAACTTAAATGACCCAAAACTAGGAAGTGCGTTTCCTAGGGGTAAAATCTCAATTTAGGAAGTGCGTCTACTAAAACAAAACCTGAAAGACCCAGACTAGGAAGTGCGTCTCCTAGTGGGTGAAACTTCAATTACTCGAACTAGGAAGTGTGTCTCCTAGGAATGAACTTAAACGACCCAAAACTAGGAAGTGCGTCTTCTAGGGGTAAAATCTCAATTTAGGAAGTGTGTCTCCTTAAACAAAACCTGAAAGACCTAGACTAGGAAGTGCGTCTCTTAGGGGTGAAACTTCAATAACTCGAACTAGGAAGTGCGTCTCCTAGGAATGAACTTAAATGACCCAAGATGCCACGACCCCAAATCCTAACAGGTCGTGATGACGCCTATCGTTGAAATAGGCTAGACACTATCACATAATTACACAACTCCTTTTATAAAATTTACCAAAATTCATTAATAGCAAGTATAAAATCTTCTAAGTCTTTAACAAATCATAATATAATCTAACAATCTAAAACCATTCCCCAGAATTGGAGTCAACTGATCACGAGCATCTAAGAATAATACTAACACTGCTAATGTCTCAGAACAATATACTAAATACTAATGAAGGAAGGGAACTGGAGAAGCTGTGGACGCTGGACAGCTACCTTGAAATCCCGAGTGTTGTCGATGGACAAACACAGATGGCTACTGCTCAGAACCAGTACATGGATCTGCACATAGAGGTGCAGGGAGTAATGATGAGTACGCCAACTCAGTAGTAATGAAAATAAATCAAGTCTGAAGATAAGAAACACACAACACAAAACACCAATCCACAAATGGTAAAATACCGTGCCAAAATAAAGTATACATCTAGTACATATGTGTGAAAGCCAGTTTTCGTAAAAATCCTTTGAACAAGTATATTTTCAATGTTTCTTAGTAAAACTCCCAAAAATCTCAGTATGAGAAATGAAGTGAATCATAATCAAAAGCTCAGCAAAATATCATTATAAACTGTCCCGCGGGCCAAATAATCACTCATAACCAGTCACTCAGCACCTCACCTTCACTCAGTAACAGTCACTCAGCACCTCACAGTCACTCATACCTCCCAATCACTCGTCAATCGGCACTCGACACTCGCACTCAATAGGTACCTACGCTCACTAGGGGTGTGTACAGACTCCGGAGGGGCTCCTACAGCCTAAGCGCTATAAACAAGCCAAATCAGGGCATCAATCACTCAGGCTCTCGGACTCTCTCATATCATAAATATCCTCACATATTGACCCTCGGACTCACTCAGTCAGACACTCTCAACATGCCACTCGGACCATAAATAAACGGGGTTCTCGACCCAAAACAGTATTTCATTTCAAGAAATAACAATTTTAACAAATTTGAGTGTCAACAATTTAAAAGAAGGACTGAGTGTAAAATCATGATCAAAATAGTGAGAATATCAGAAAATAGCCCCCAAAGGGTTAAAACAGATCGGCACTAGGCACCAATATGGCTTACGACCCAAATATATCAAAACATAGTATTATTATTTAACATATACTTTAAAAGTAGTTTCACAACTCAATAGTTGCCTCAAAAGGAACATATTTCCAAATTTTCCCATTCGTGCACACCCCACACTCGTCATCCAGTGTGTGCGTCACTCCAAGACCGTGAAATGATGTAAAGTCCGGGGTTTCATACCCTCAGGACAGGATTTAAAGACATTACTTACCTCAAACTAGCCCGAAAAGCTACTCCGCAACATGCTTGCCCCTCGAATCAACTTCCAAGTGCTCCAAACCTATTAGGTTCAGATGTTTCACATCAATATATGCTAGGGGGATGAAACGCAATAGAAAAATATCAACTTTATGCACAATTCCCGAAATTAGCCAAAACCCAACCCCCGAGCCCACGTCTCGAAAATCAACAAAATTTATACCAAAGCGATCCGCATCATCTCACGAGTCTGTACATATAAAGAATGCGGAAATCGGAGTCCAAATGACCCCTCAAATTACCCTTAAAAGGTCTCTTAAACTCAAGCCCTAGTTCTCCCTTTTTCCACTGATTTTTCCCAATTAAACACTGTTAATTTTGTCCTTAATCACCTAAAATCGAGTTACGGAGTCGGAAAACCTAACCTCAATCAAGAACAATTGTTTCCCTCTTCAAAATCTCTCCAAAAGCTCTAATCCCGTTCAAAAATAGTGGACAAGTGGGCAAAGGTCGCGGACTGGTTTAATATATACTGCCCAGGTCTTTACACACTGCAATCGCAGCAAAAAGGTACGCGATCGCAATGAACAAAACCGCTGCCCTAAAATTTACTGCTACGCGGTCGCAATTCAACCTGGCCCAAACTCACGCGATCGCGATGCACTTTCAGCCACCTCCGCCACGCGCCCAAATACTCCCACGCGATCACACTGCTTAAGCTGCTCACCTTACGCGATCACAATCATACCTCTGCGATCGCAATTCAAAAATTCCTCCTCACCTCATCTTACTCCACGCGATCGCGATAAACAATTCACTGCTGCAATAACACCAGAAAACCAGCAATCTCTTCAAGTCCAAAAGTGCTCGTTTCATCATCCGAAACACACCCGAGGCCTTCGGGACCTCAATCAAACTTACCAACATATCCCATATCATCATTCAAACTTAGTCGAGCCTTCGAAACACCAAAAACAACGCAAAAACACCAAAAACACGTCGAATTCAAGCCTATGAACTTTGAAATTTTTAAATTCTACCAACGATGCCGAAATCAACCAAAACACATACGATTGACCTGGAATTTTGCACACATATCCAAAATGACATTACGAACCTGCTCCAACTGTCAGAATTCCATTTCGACCTCCATAGCCTATTTTCCACTGCCGACCGGATATCGCCAAAAACTAACTTTCGCCAATTCAAGCCTAATTCTACACCGGACATCACAAAAAATTCTGAACACACTCTTAAGTCCCAAATCACCTAACGAAGCTATCCGAGCCATAAAACCCGCATTCTGAGGTCTCTTACCAATAAGTCAACTCCCAATTGACTTTTCCAACTATAAGGCTATTTTTAGAGACTAAGTGTCTCAATTCCCACTATAACCATTATGAACCCGAGCCAACCGACTCCAACATATTATAAACAGTATATCCAATGCATGATAAGTCACAAATAGTAATAATAATGCAGATTCTATGAAACGACCGGCCAGGTCGTTACATTCTCCCCCTCTTAAACTAATGTTCGTCCTCGAACGAGTCTAGAAACATACATGGAGTCTCAAACAAGTGAGAATATCTGCTCCGCATCTCCCGCTCCGTCTCCCAAGTAGCCTCCTCCACCGGCTGACCTCTCCACTGTACCTTCACTGAAGTTATATCCTTAGACCTCAACTTTCTGACATGACGACCCAAAATGGCCACTGGCTCTACCTCATATGACATATCATCCTCGAGCTGAACTGTGCTGAAGTCTAACATATGAGACGGGTCACCAATATACTTCCGGAGCATCAAAACATGGAATACTGGATGAACACTCGATAAGCTGGGTGGCAAAGCAAGTCTATAAGCCACCTCTCCAACCCTCTGAAGTACCTCAAAAGGCCCAATGAACCAGGGACTCAACTTTCCCCTCTTCCCAAACCTCAACAGACCCTTCATGGGTGACACCTTCAGCTGTACCTTCTCTCCCACCATGAAAGACACATCCCCCGCATAATTCTTCTGCCTAGACTGCGCCGCGTGAAGTCGCTCCTCAATCAACTTCACCTTATCCAACGCATCCTGAACCAGGTATGTGCCCAATAGCCTAGCCTCTAGTGGATCGAACCAACCAATCGGATATCTACACCTCCTACCATATAAAGCCTCATACAGGGCCATCTGAATAATGTACTGGTAGCTTTTGTTATATGCAAACTCCGCGATTGGCAGAAACTGATCCCATGAACCCCCAAAATCAATGACACAGGCACGCAACATGTCCTCCAAAATCTGAATAGTCTGCTTCGACTTCCTGTCGGTCTGAGGATGAAATGCAGTGCTCAACTCTACCTGAGTACCCATACCTCTCTGAATGACCCTCCAAAACTAAGATGTGAACTGAGTATCTCTGTCAGAAATGATAGAAACCGGAACTCCATGCAATCGGACAATCTCCTTGATGTAGATACCAGCTAATCGCTCCGAAGTATAAGTAGTACTGACAGGAATGAAGTGCACGGATGTCGTGATGACGCCTATCGTGGAACTAGGCTAGCCACTATCACATAATTACACAACTCCTTTGATAAAATTTACCAAAATTCATTAATAGCAAGTATAAAATCTTCTAAGTCTTTAACAAATCATAATATAATCTAACAGTCTAAAACCATTCCCTAGAACTGGAGTCAACTAATCATGAGCATCTAAGAATAATACTAACACTGCTAATGTCATAAAACAATGTCTTAGAACAATATACTAAATACTAATGAAGGAAGGGAAATGGAGAAGCCGTGGACGCTGGACAGCTACCTCGAAATCCCGAATGCTACCGATGAACAAACTCAGATGGCTACCAGTACCTGGATCTGCACACAGAGGTGCAGGGAGTAATGATGAGTACGCCAACTCAGTAGTAATGAAAATAAATTAAGTCTGAAGATAAAAAACACACAGCACAAAACACCAATCCACAAACGGTAAAATACCGAGCCAATATAAAGTATACATCTAGTACATATGTGTGAAAGCTAGTTTCCATAAAAATCCTCTGAACAAGTATATTTTCAATGTTTCTCAGTAAAACTCCCAAAAATCTCAGTATGACAAATGAAGTGAATCATAATTAAAAGCTCAGCAAAATATCATTATAAACTGTCCCGCGGGCCAAATCATCACTCATAATCAATCACTCAGCACCTCACCATCACTCGGTAACAGTCACTCAGCACCTCACAGTCACTCGGTAACAGTCACTCAGCAACTCACAGTCACTCATACCTCCCAATCACTCGTCACTCGGCACTCGCACTCAGTAGGTACCTGCGCTCACTGGGGGTGTGTACAGACTCCGGAGGGGCTCCTACAACCCAAGCGCTATAAAAAAAGCCAAATCATGGCATCAATCACTCAGGCTCTCGGCCTCTCTCATATCATAAATATCCTCAACATATTGGCCCTCGATTTCACTCAGTCAGACACTCTCAACATGCCACTCGGGCCATAAATAAACGGGGTTCTCGACCCAAAACAGTATTTCATTTCAAGAAATAACAATTTCAACAAATTTGAGTGTCAACAATTTAACAAGAAGGACTGAGTGTAAAATCATGATCAAAATAGTGAGAATATCAGAAAATAGCCCCCAAGGGGTTAAAACAGATCGGCACTAGGCCCCAAACATGGCTTACAACCCAAATATATCAAAACATAGTATTATTATTTAACATATGCTTTAAAAGCAATTTTGCAACTCAATAGTTGCCTCAAAAGGAACATATTTCAAATTTTTCCAATTCGTGCACTCCCCACACTCGTCATCCAGTGTGTGAGTCACTCCAAAACCGTGAAAGGATGTAAAGTCTGGGGTTTAATACCCTCAGGACAGGATTTAAAGACATTACTTACCTCAAACTAGCCCGAAAAGCTACTCAACAATGCGCTTGTCCCTCGAATCAACTTCCGAGTGCTCCAAATCTATCAGGTTCAGATTTTTCACATCAATATATGCTAGGGGGATGAAACCCAATAGAAAAATATCAACTTTATGCACAATTTCCGAAATTAGCCAAAACCTGACCCCCCGGGCTCACATCTCGAAACTCAATAATATTTATACCAAAACGATCCTCATCATCTCACGAGTCTTTACATATAAAGAACGCTGCAATCGGTCCAAATGACCCCTCAAATCACCCTTAAAAAGTCTCTTAAACTCAAGCTCTAGTTCTCCCTTTTCCCACTGATTTTCCGCAATTAAAAACTGTTAATTTGGTTCTTAATCACCTATAATCAAGTTACGGAGTCCGAAAACCTTACGTCACTGAAGAACAATCATTTCCCTTTTCAAAATCTCTCCAAAAGCTCTAATCTCGTTCAGAAATGGTGGAAAAGTGGACAAAGGTCGCGGACTGGTTTAATATATACTGCTCAGGTCTTTACACACTGCGATCGCGACAAAAAGGCACGCGATTGCGAAGAACAAAACCACTGCCCCAAGTTTTACTGCTACGCGATCGCAAAAGAAGCCACGCGATCGCGATTCGACCTGGCCCAATCTCACGCGATCGCAATCCTTCCCACGCGATCGCGATGCACTTTCAGCAACCTCCCACACGCGCCAAAATACTCTACGCGATCACATGAACTCCCACGCGATCGCACTAATTAAGTTGCTCGCCTTACACGATTGAAATTATACCTCTGCAATCGCGATTCAAAAATTCCTCCTCGCCTCATCTTACTCTACGCGATCGCGGACGTATTCATGCGATCGCGATGAACAATTCACTGCTGCAATAACACCAAAAAACCAACAATCTCTTCAAGTCCGAAAGTGCTCGTTTGATCATCCGAAACACACCCGAGGCTCTCGGGACCTCAATCAAACCTACCAACATATCCCATATCATAATTCAAACTTAGTCGAGCCTTCAAAACACCAAAAACAACGCAAAAACACCAAAAACACATCGAATTCAAGCCTATGAACTTTGAAATTTCTAAATTCCACCAACGATGCCGAAATCAACCAAAACACATCCAATTGACCTAACATTTTGCACACATATCTAAAATGACATTACGAACCTGATCCAACTGTCGTCATTCCATTCCAACCCCCATAGCCTATTTTCCACTACCGATCGGATATCGCCAAAAACTAAATTTCGCCTATTCAAGACTAATTCTACACCAGACATCACAAGAATATTCCGAACACACTCCTAAGTCCTAAATCACCTAACAAATCTATACGAGCCATAAAATCCGCATTCCTAGGTTGCTTACCAATAAGTCAACTCCCAATTGACTTTTCCAACTATAAGGCTATTTTTAGAGACTAAGTGTCTCAATTCCCACTACAACCATTCTGAACCCAAGACAACCGACTCCAACATATTATAAACAGTATAACTAATGCATGATAAGTGAAAAACAGTAATAATAATGCAGATTCTACGAAACGACCGGCCAGGTCGTTACACAAGACTAGGAAGTGCGTCTCCTAGGGGTAAAATCTCAATGTAGGAAGTGTGTCTCCTAAAACAAAAATATAACTTGAAAGACCCAGACTAGGAAGTGCGTCTCCTAGGGGTGATGTGTGATCTTCTCAATAGCCTTTGCATAAGCAGAATTGGGGCATTACACCTGAAAAATTCAAGCTTTGATGTGAACATAGCCTTCATCCCTGTTTCAGACAAAGAAATGAGTTTAAATATGGTGGTTAGTTTGTGGTCTTGAACTTGAGGAATTTTGCTCCTTCACTTGCCATGATAACTTTATTTTCTATTTGGAAGACCTTTCTTGTTATTGGTTAACCAGTTTCTCTGTCAACCCTTATCAATGAAAACATCTCTGATCCATTCAATCCCAATACCTTATACCCGATGTATTTCTCATGAATTGACATTTACCAAACCTTTGCATTTCACATGAATCCCAAAGCACGTCTGTTATTATCAAATCAATGCGCATATTATTCTTTCCCGAATTATGCCGCTTTGATGTGCTAGCCAGATGCCGCTCTGTGCAATTGGAAAGCTGGTAGAAAATTTTGAAGTCATTTCTCACTTGTTTCGACCAAATGGACTCAAAAAGAGGAATTGATCAAAGAAATCATATCAAACAAGAAAATTACAAAGTAAAAGTTTATCACATGTGGACACCAGCTCTAATGACTATGACATGCATTTTTGGATTGACAGGCCTAATCTGTCAAGCAAGTCTAATGTTCCACTCTTGTTATACCTCTATGCCGTGAAACCGGGCTTCAATGCTCCTATCATCCTATCTGATTCAAGATCCTCATTCGACTTGTAGTGCCCGAAGGGTTTTCACCATCAAGCCTCTCTCATTTTGCTCTCTCTCAACTTATCAGCGCCTTATGGTGCCCTTAAGGGTTTTCACCAATAAGACTCTCTCATTTTATCATATTCTCTCTTTGTGCGGAGAACAAGGCATTACCCATGATTCAAGAAAATCTTACTTTCACCACATACTTGCTTTGGCATCCTTAAATATTGGTAGGAAGGTCTTTCTTTGGACCGTAATGTAATCTTTTGGACAGGGTTGGAAAGAAAGGGTGGCATGAAGGCTCAAAATAATTTAAGATTAAAAGGTTCAAAATTACAACTTTCAGAATCAGATCTTTTGGCCAAAATTATAACTTCTGCCCCAGTTTCATGGAGTCTGGGGAATTATTCTTTTTTTTTTTGGATTTTTGTTTTGATGGGATCGAACCACCGAGTGAGGATGCCTACGTATCCTTAGAGGGAATCAGGTCGAACGTAGTTCAAAAATCTGACATGACTATTTTTTCATCTTTCTTTCTTTTTCCCTCTTTTTTTTTCTTTTCCTTTCTTTTTCTTCTTTTTCTCTTTTCTTTCTCTTTTTCAGTTTCTAACCCTACTTCTGATTCCAAAAGAGGGGTATGAAACAAAACAAATTAAGGCTCAAAAGGGGTAGCAAAAGATAAAAGTATTTTGGGGTAGCGGAATAAAATGCCTTCGTCATACCAAACTTTAAAAGTGACAAGTAAAACATGCAATTGAAAATAAGCAAAAAATCATGCACAATGTTTCTTGATGGCATCACTACAAACACAAAGTGTCAATGGGCAATACCTTTATCCCAATGACCGACCCTCGCCAGTTTGAAGCAGACTTGACTCAACCTTGTCTTGATGTGGAAGTAAGCGTTTCAGCACTGATTGATCTGCCGCAAACTACTTGAGAGACATTCCCTTGTAGTATTCTCTCATCAACCTCTTGATTTCCCAAACTAACTACCCGAGTTTCATTCAATTCAAGTTTTAGGTCATCTCAGAATGCGTGAATCTTTACTTGTTTCCTCAAACGTATTATTTTCTCATATTCAAAACCGTGTCATTGTTTCATGATTAAACTAACTTTCAAGACCAGCTGAGAATTATGTGTGCATGTAATGTCACTAGAGTCGGCATGAAAAGAACTATAAAAAGAAAAGTGGCCTAAATAAAAACTTACTAGAACTACCGAAAAACAGAAGATTGTATTAGACAGATTGTGAAAAGGGTTTGAACAAAACAAGCAAAATAGACATGGGTTACAACCCTGGAACAATCATAGATAACACTAGATGAGTTACTACAATAAAAAAAATTAGGCAAAATAAGAAGAAGAAGTGTTTGAGCCACAAGACCATATCCAGATTACAACCCTGAAATAATCCGGACGACAAAAATGACAACAAAATGAACCGCTAGAACTCCTTCTTGGCTATACAAGAAAGGAGTGTCTTTCCAATCACCAAGCTCGACATCTTAGACACTGAGTCCCACATCAAAATTGTTGGGACCTTCACCACCTTCAATCACATTGTTTTCACCAAGTGGCTCATTGACTCCTTTGACCAACCCTTCATCATTGCAAACCATCCCAACAATTTGTGCGTTGTCATGTACCTGTAGAGGATTATGTGTGACACTTGGGTTATTACTGCCTTGGACCACAATTATCCCTTCTTGAATCATTCTTTCTGCTTCCCTTTTCAAAGCACGACAATATTCAATGCTATGCCCTTGGAAATTTGAGTGGTATATGTACCGTACAGTAGGATCAAAACCTTTTGCATATAGGTCCGGAGTATAACCGAGGAGCGGCTCAATCAGGCCAGAATGTTTCAACTTTTCAAACAAGCTTGTGTAGGATTCTCCAATTGGCGCGAAACTATTTATTTTCCTTTTTTCCACTCCATGCCCCTATTTTCTATAGTTATTGGGTGCTCGAAAATGTTGTGAAGGCGAACGAGGATTATGCGGTGCTGGTGCTCGCCATAAGGGGTGACCCAGTGGTTGAACAAATGACTAAACATTGTATGGAGGATAATACTGAGGTGGATTGTGTGGAGCTTGGGGATAGGTTTGGGGTTGGGGTCGAGGCTGGGTATATTGGTGAGGTGGAACCGTCGGGCCATGTCGTGATCCTGAGACAACCATGGCAACGTCTTCACGTTCCTTCTGACCCAACAAACTTCCTGCGTCGTTGTCAATTTCTTGTGTTGTGGATTTTAAAGCATAACAGATCATGATCTTGCTCGACTTCAACCCATCTTCTACCATTTCTCCCATTTTTACCATATCATTAAAAGGCTTACCCACAACTGAGATCAAATTTCCAAAGTAAGTAGGCTCTTGAGATTAAAGAAAGTATTCAACTATATCGTCTTCTTCCATCGGAGGATTGACTCGGGCAGCTTGCTCTCTCTCCATATGAGCCCGTATTCCCTAAATCTTTCATTAGGCATCTTTTCCACCTTGGTCAGAGATAGGCGATCTGGGACAATGTCTACATTTTACTGAAAGTGCCGGACAAAGGCCTGAGCCATATCGTCCCATATGTACCACCTGCTGGCGTCCTGGCGGGTATACCATTCTAAAGCTGCCCTACTCAGGCTC
Source organism: Nicotiana undulata (assembly GCA_005239495.1). NCBI lineage: Eukaryota > Viridiplantae > Streptophyta > Magnoliopsida > Solanales > Solanaceae > Nicotiana > Nicotiana undulata. Next base: position 13,109 of record ML244901.1, on the reverse strand, counting down.
TGGCTGAAGTACGCCATCACTAATTTATATTTTTCCCCGTTGCCTCTCATCTTACTGCAATAACCTCTCAGATGGGCTACAGGATCCCCATGTCCGTCATACAAGTCAAACTTGGGCGTCTTAAACCTGGCAGGCAGTTAGACATTAGGGAACAGACACAAATCCTTATAAGCCACACTCAACTGGCTTCCTAACCCTTGCATATTTCTCAATGATTGCTCCAAACTCTTTACTTTCCTAAACATCTCCTCTTGCTCCGCATTCTTGGGTTGTTTCTCAATTTCAACATGAGGCTCAAAGTGAGGAGTGTAGGAGTAAGGATCTGGTACTTTGAAGGTGGGTTCCGGGGCATAGTATTGGGTAGCTAGAGCTGGGAATACGGTCTCACTAGAGGATTGGTGGAGGGTAGCTTGTGTGTGTGTGGGGGGGGGGGGGGCTTACAAAAATAGGAGCAAATGTTAGAGCAGGGTATGGAGTTTTTTTGGTTGGTGGGGCATGAAAAGTCTGGAACGAAGTGCTGGGATAGGAGTGGTAAGGGGTGAAGCCTGGTGCGTGTTGTGGGGAAAGGTCAAATGTATTGGGAATGTAGGCTTGGGACAGTGGTGGAATGGAAGTAGGGTTTTCTGCATAGCTGGTGGGGAATGAAGGTGGAGGGTGTCCTTTAACCCGGGCCTGATACATTTCCTCCATCTGATGTTTTAACCTTCGGATCTCCACTTTTAGTTCCGATTCTGATTCAACAATTTCCCTCAGCAGGTCCACAACTCCTGTGTCCGTTTCTTTGGTAGTCATATTTGTCTAGCGCTTTGACCTAGTATTGTATGGATGACTTGCCAGGATGCCAACAAACTAACCACCTTCCTAAAATTGAGTAAAGGTAATAGAGAAAAACAAAACAAAGCCACCGTGCTAGCGTTAGGGCATTTATTAGATAGAGATATCACATTGCGTGCAATACACCTAACAACAATTAACGGTTCTAAAATGTCTTTGAGGGTCGTAGGGTCATATGGCATCATCCCAGTTTGTTCATTTCAATCTTCTTCTTTTTTGTTTTCTAGCACTTCTTGGGTTGCTCATTTTCCTTCCTCTCTTTTCTTTTAATTATCACTAGTTTCTTTCTTCTCACCCCTCGCTTCCCACAAATTCATTATTATTCTTCTTTTTAAATGATTTGATAAAACCCTATGTAGGTTGCCTACGTATCATGTTCCACATAAATCATATCAAGCGTAGTTCTGGAAAAGTGTTGGATAAAATAAACTAAAAAAACAAGGATTTTTTTGGATTTTAATATATAACTATTTTTTATTTTTAAATACAAAACAAGAAATATGATGACGAGAGACTTAACAAACTCAACTATACCACGACAAACTATGACACGAACTAAAAGGCTGAATACTACTATACAAGACTAGACACCCAAAAAATAATATACAACAGACTAAAAAATACTCTCCTCAAACAGCTCTGGAAGGCGACGATCCTGGATGGGAAGGTCCTGGAGTGTCTGTCATGCTCAAGATCTGGTAAATGGATCCATATCTGAATGGAAAAATAAGATCAAATAGATTTAGCGACTCAAGACAGTATGCGACGCCACAATACCTCCTATAGGACACATGCAAGGCATGATTGAACTATTTTTGCAAAATGACTTATGTGGTCAAGGATGACTATTAATGCAAAACTTAAAAAAAGTGACCTCAAAGACATGGAAATACTTCACTGAAGCTCATATGACTTCAAACTCGCAATAATTATGGCCCCAGAAATTACTTCGCAAAATGATCGATTTTACAAAAATGGTTGATATGGCCAGAAGTGCCTAAAGATGCAAAATCACAAGGACGGGACTTAGAGTAATATGACACCTAGTTGTGGACTCAAGATAATGAGACACGGGTCATTGAGCTACTTTTGAAAAAATAACTTCATTTTGCAAGAATGGCCGATGTGCCAAAAGTGGCTAGACATGCAAATTCAACAGGAATGGACTTTAAAGCTGAGATGACACCTTGTTCTAGACTTAGATCTCTAAGACATATGTTAATAAGACACTTTGAAAAATAAGCCATACTTTGCAAAAACAGCCTACGTGGCCAAATGTGGCTAAACATGCAAGATTTGGCTAAGACCCCGCGAAGCCAAGAACCTAAGACATAATAGGAAAAAGAGGAATAGGAAGACCAGACCCTATGTGCCTACGTATCCCGTCCCGAAAGACGAGAATAAGGTTTGCATAGTTCGGGAAGCTTGGATACGGGAGATAAACTAAAATTAAAAAAAACAATGATTTCGGAGAAACATATCTTTTTTTTGTCCTTTTCTTTTTGAAAAAAATTAAAGAAACATGTAAAATCCTTTTTGGATTTTCTTTTTCTCTTTTTGTTTTTTGATATCTTTTGGAAAATGATGGAAAAGTGCAAAATCATTTTGAATTTTTCATTTTCATATTTTTTTGTCTTTTTTCTTGAAAATGTTGTGAAAGAAAAGTATAACTAAGCCTTACTTGCTTCATTTTCACCCTTCTTTCCCAAACATCAGTCCGCCAAATGACCTTTCTATCCTCAAAGATGCAACATTTAGCACATAGGATGGTTGAATGTCATTTTGGGTCAACGGGCCCATTTGACACAATTTGGACAGGTCTCCTACGAAGGAACATGGTACCTAGGACCGAGCCCTACTAAGTCACAATGATATGATGCAAATAAAAATGACCTAGAGGTTGACCAACGTTTGGGGTTCACTAACAAGGTAATTCGGGGGAGCGTATGGTCGATGGTGGCTGCTTAAGCTTTCCACCCACTCCATACGTCCGACGGCTCCCCCTCCTAAATTAAGGGTGACTCAACAAAGAGTTCGTGTACACGACGCGTACTCTGAGACTTATTGCAGAAAGAAGACCCATGGTTATGCAAATGATGACAGTTATAAAGCAGTAACACACAAAGGAAAAACTATAAAAAATCAGCAAATAATAAAGCCATAAACAAAAAAGAGTTCGTGTATGCGACGCGTACTCCGAGACTTGTTGCAGAAAGAAGACCCATGGTTATGCAAATGATGACAGTTATAAAGCAATAACACACAAAGGAAAAACTGTAAAAAAAAACAACTAGCAAATAATAAAGCCCATAAACAAAAAATAAAAATCAAATAAAGCAAGAAAAACACATAAAAACCTCAACCGAATATCCTAAAAGCCAACAAAATCAAGTACTAGCTCGAACCTGCAAGTCCCCAGCAGAGTCGCCAGAGATATCACACCCCTTTTTTTCAACAAAACTTTACTAAACCACCTTAAAATAAATAAAAAGATTTTGTAAAGCTTTCAAAAAAAGGTGTTTCAATTTTGAAAGTGACAAAAGAATTTTGTTTTAAAGGATTTTCTTAGAGTCGCCACCTGACATTTGGTTTCGGTGTGTCAGGTTACCGTTTTTTAAAAATAATTTTCCTTTTAAAAACACTTCAGACTCCAAACTAAGTCCGCACCAGATATTCGGGTAAGGGGGTTCATTTGACTCGAGGAGAAGGTGTTAGGCATTCCTCGAGTCCCGTAACTAGTACGGTTGCGTTCTCGACCTAGTTGGCTTTTAAAACATTCAGATTGAGGTTAAAAACAAACACATAAAAGAAAAATAAATACAAAAAGACTAGAGGTCGTCCCCACCTAAATAAAGAGAAATAAAAAGAAAATTACTAAAAATAAAAGTAAAATACTACACTATGCTTTCTTCACAAGCGGGATATTTACAAAGTACTTCAGGGCATTCCCCGGATAACAATATATTTACAAAGTCCTCGGGCATTCTCCGAATCTAATAATCAACTAACGGGGAAAACCTCTTACCTCAAAAATAAAATAAATACAACGTCCTAATACTTGCCTACCCCGTGATGCCGGCCTAAGAATGTTCCTAGCGATAGATAAGTGATAAAAACAATAAATATTACAATTCAAATTATTACTTAGTTTCAACCCATTATCCCACGACCTACTTTATGCAATTTAAATATTTTATACCAAATCCATATTTTTAACATACTGATTCAGAATAGAGTGATATAAACATAAAGATTAAATGAGAGACAAAAGCATGCTTGAAACCGAAGCTAATTCAAACACAAAATTGCAATAGGCACTAAAATCAAAATTAATTAGGAATGAGATTAGGAATGGACCTTAAAATTTTGAATCGCCAAAACTCATCAAATGAACAAGAACTTGACCTGATCGGAATCCACGAGCGAAACCTCAACTGAATGTATTCCCCGAACTCGAACCAACTAAACTAAACCAGTTCCACAATAGATGGAAATTGAAATCAGAAAAGACGATTGAAACCTACTATTGTTTTTTGTTCGATTTTTTAGTATTTTAAGAAGCAAAAACGAATCTGTAATCGAAGAACCCCTTTTCTTTCTATCCAAAAATATATTCAAAATTTATCTCCATATTTTTGTTCCACCCGTTTTATGTTCCTGTGTGTGTGTGTATGTTTCTTGTTTGTGGTGGTGAGGGAGCTCGGCGGCTATGGTGTTAGGGGTTGTTTGACTGTGCGGTGTGGATTTTAGGGGAGGGAGTTGAATGCAAGACAACGACGGAGACGGGGAGGCTGGTTTTCGGTGACGTGGCAGCAACGGATGGTGAGGTGAAGAAGAAGAGACAGCGATGAGGGAAGGGTTATTAAGGCGGTGACTGTGGTGTGGAGGGAGGCGACGAGGGTGAAGGTGAAGAAGGATGGAAACGGCTGGTGGGGTGGTCGTTTGAGGGCGGCTAACTGGAGTTGCTGGCGGCGACGACGGTTTTGAAGAGGAGGAGAAGAAGGTGCTAGGGTTTTTTGGGTATCCTATGTGCTGATGGGTGTGAGGTTGAAGAAGCCCTAGTGTAAAGAAGAAAACGGTAGGGTTAGAGTCTTGATGGGCTATCCGAAATTGGGCTATTGGTAGCTAAATTGGGCTCTAAAATTTTATAAAATTGGGCTAAGATAAAACTGAAAACTTAATTCAGTTCTAAAGTAATGTAAGACAATATAAAATAACTCTTAATTGATTTTAATAAATTATTATATTCAAAATGAAACTAAAAATTAAAGTTGAAACTATTTTTGGTATTTTCAAATATTATATTAAAATAAAATAGGTTCAAAGTAATATATCTTTCAAAAAATACCTAAGATGTGAATTAAATAGAGAAATATGGAACTATTTTTGTAATTTTCAATTTTTGTGCTTGAACTAAAGTAAAAGAGATATTAGACCTAAACAAAATATTTAAACGCTAAAGTGTGTAAAATATTGGGGAGGGTCAAAAATTACATGTCTACAGTTATCCCTCTTTGACTAGAAACACAAAGAGTTTTCAGACAAAGTACGACGAGACAGGTTTTTTGACCCGACCTTTATTTAGAGAGACCAAAGACTAAAAGAAAGGAGAATGTAACCGAGCCCTGGTATCTGAGCTACCTACATATCCTTGGCTATAAAGGAATCAGGCCACATGTAGTTCAGAAGTAGGAACAGTGGTGGAGTATACCGAGGTGGAGAGCTGATTGAGGTGCCGTTCTGTTGAGGTTCTGGTCCGTACCCCTGTTATTACATCAAATTTGAAAATAAAAACACTAACTAAGCCTATCAGCTACGAGTTACAAAATTCCTATCTATAAGTCTTCTGAAGCTTGATCTTGAGTCTTGAATGGTCTTCATGCAGACTTTAGATTTGAACCTTGACGCTTTCTAGCTGCAGGGCTAGTTCATTCTTCTTCAGCTCTTCGGATCATGATGGGACATGCAAATCTTGTGACTCAGTCATGTCTTGAGCAATCCATATCTTGTCTCCGCTTCTGCATTTTGGGTGCTTTTTTTTTTCTTTTCTTCTTTTGTTCTGGATTGAGACTACTTCTGTCAGTCATCTCGGATTGTCGACTCGCATTCTTGCCACGAGCTTCTACTACTTCTAACCTGAAATGACTTCCTTCGTTCTTCAGGTGGGCGCCTGCTACTGACTTGAACTTTGAAATAACTTTGAAATGAATTCCCTCATTCTCCAGGTGGGTGTCTGCAATCAAAACAACAAAACTAACAAAAGTTTCTGCCCCAATTTGTACTCGGGAGACTTGTGAGTTGTTAGCAAAACTGCTAAGCACTTATGTTACTGATGCAATGATGAGAATAAACTAAAGACTCGACTAGGATGTGCGTCTCCTATGAGTAAAACCAAGAATGTTCTACTAGCAAGTGCGTATGCTAATAGTAAAACCTGAATGACCCAAACTAGGAAGTGCGTCTCCTGGGGGTGAAACTTGAATGACTCAAATTAGGAAGTGCGTCTCCTAGGAATGAACTTAAATGACCAAACTAGGAAGTGCGTCTCCTAGGGGTAAAATCTCAATTTAGGAAGTGCGTCTCCTAGACAAAATATAACTTGAAAGACCCAGACTAGGAAGTGCGTCTCCTAGGGGTAAAATCTCAATTTAGGAAGTGCGTCTCCTAGGAATGAACTTAAATGACCCAAAACTAGGAAGTGCGTCTCCTAGGGGTAAAATCTCATTTTAGGAAGTGCGTCTCCTAGGGGGTGAAACTTCAATGACTCGTGTTGATACCCAATTTTACCTCAAATTATTTTCAAACTTGCATATGAGCTTTCTAAAGTACTCTTTGCAATAATGAGTATTTTTTTTATTTTCTATATTTTTATTAAATTATTTTCCTGTTTATTTTTAATATTTTTATATTTAAATGATCCATAAATTATGCTCTAAATAATTCAAAATATTTCCTAGATCAGTATGTTATTTATAATCATTTTCTATCTATTAAAATACAATTATTTCACAAATTAGCCAATTGGGTCTTATTTAATTTCAATTACAATAATTTTTGTAATTATGGCCCAATTAGACATTTTGTACTATTTTAATTAGAGACTTATGCATTTCTCACACTTAAAATTGGTTAATTACTGTAATTTTACCTATCTTAACTTAATTTCATTTATATACAATTATTAGCTATTTTAATTAATTAATTATCTATATTTTACGGGTATCTAACAATTAATTAATTATCTATAGGGTTTTCTTACTTACATGTGCAATAGATAACCTGTCTAGGACATGCATATCATGCATTAGAAATCCTTCTTGGGTTATTTTATTTTTCAGCATGTCTACTTTACTCATTTTGCAAGCCATGATCACAGTTAATAACTGTAACAAGTGATAAAACTGTTATAAGGCATTATTACTGCATTTTCATATGTGCATTAGAAACCATGTTTTAGGGTATTCATATGTGCATTAGATATCTTGCTCTTAGGATTATACCTTTCAGCATGTTTGTCTCGAATTGCAATTGTTGAACACCTATTAAGAATATTAATCTAATAATCTCGTTAAAATGTGGTTGACCGTTTGAAACGTTTCTGTAAATACACCCCTCTTAAAATCAGGATTGAATATGCATGTACACCCATTTTTAAAGAGTAGGTAATGTATATGGCGCCTAGGCAAACTTTAGGCCTAGTACGTATTAAAACCAACTAATTGTGTTTTGCTTGCTGGTATTAGGAACAATCAGTCCCTTTTGGAATTCTCAAACTTTGTTGTTTTCTTTCACTCCTGCTTTTTTTATCTCTTTGAAGTCCATTCTACTTTACTCTAAAATTCCTCCATTTTAAAAATCACAGCATCTTGAAATCATGCATTTATTTCCTCTTTACTGAAATTTTATCTGATTCCTGTTCTATTATTTTTAATTACTGGGTTTCAAAGTTACCTCACGCTGCTCAAAATCATTCTATTTTGAACACTTGCCCTATATTCTAAACTCCTGTTTTTTCCGAAATGATTTACTAACTCTTCTTTTACTAAACTCTCGTAAACTACTAGATCCTTACCTCATTTTGGATTATTGGATTCCTGTTTGGAATTACTGTCTTATTTAAATCTTGTCCACTCCTGACTACTGATTTTCTAAAGGTTATCTACCTCTTTACTGGAAACTTTAAACCGCTATGCACTTTTCATTCTTACTACTGTCTCTAAAGCACTGCTCTTGAAATCAATCACTTTTTCCAAACTACTAAATCTCCTGCTTCATCACTAAGTTTTTTTTTTTGAAAACATATCCTTTTTGAAATTTACTGTCTTAGCTCTAAACTCTTGTTTTAAATCCTGACTTTGAGACCTTAATTGTGTTGAGACGTGCTATCTATGTGTTTACTTGTGGAGGGATATGTGAGCCATTATTTGCCCTTATGTGTTCCCATATTTGTGGTCCTATTTGTTGTTTTATATGTCGCTTAGAATTTTATCCTTTTAAACCTTGGAGTTCAGCCTAGTACTTACCTCGTAGGAATAGTAGTCATAAATACCCTCCAGGACTGATAGGATGGGACGGGTAATAGCACGCAATAAGCTTCGTGACCAACACACGTGTTCTAAATACCTTAGCGAGGTGAGAAGGGTAGAATATGGATATGATGACCGGTGCGCTAATACCACGTGTAGCACCTCTTCGAGGCGTGACATACCGGGTATTGCATTGATGTGATCTGTATTACTTTAAACTTAGGACAGTTCTTTTCAATTTTTTATTCTAATGTTTTTCCGAAACCTTTAAATTTTTTCATACTTGTTTAAAATCCCCTCTTATATGACCTTACTTGTTACTTGTTCACCGCCCAAATTCACAAAACTTCTTGGTTGGACCCACAGTTGTGGATCTTGAGGGGTGCCTAACACCTTCCCCTTGGGATAACTTCAAGACCTTACCCAATCTCTGGTAATGCAGACTAGTTCATGAGTTAATTACTCTAGGTGCCCTAACGCACCATAAAAATCGTTAGGTGGCGACTCTTCCATAAACCTTTCCTTTAAGGAGTTGTCCAAAATGTCATAAACCCGATCTCTCCGTACCTAACCCGTGCGAGAAAAAAGGGGGCGCGAAAACTCGAACTAGGAAGTGTGTCTCCTAAGAATGAATTTAAATGATCCAAAACTAGGAAGTGCGTCTCCTAGGGATAAAATCTCAATTTAGGAAGCGCGTCTCCTAAAAAAAAACCTGACTGACCCAGACTAGGAAGTGCGTCTCTTAGGGGTGAAACTTCAATAAGCCGGCGAAGAAGGCGGGATCAGCCTTCGAGTGATATTCGAAATGATGCAGGCTCAACAAGCTGCAATAGCACAACTCCAAAACCTGAACCATGCACCAAGCAGGGTCGAACCTGAGCCATCGCAAGAAGTTGTTCATCGGGCCGAATCGGAGTCAAGAAGATCAAACGGAAATGAATCAGGTACCTACTCCGCTATCATGAAGATTCTTGAGAAGATAACAAAGTGAGTCGAATCGGGGAAGAAGAAGATTGAAGAAAATGACAAGAAGGTGGAAAGCTATAAGTCCAGGTTTGATCAAATTCTGTGGGCACCATCAATTTTGAAGGGTTTGGATTCAATGAAGTTCGTGCAAAAGCCCTC
>ML244897.1:0-24634 GCA_005239495.1 Nicotiana undulata | reverse complement strand
GAGGGGACATTCTGTGCCGAGTGTTATTATATATGCACGAGGGGACATTCCTTGCCGAGTGACTCTAAGGTTATGCACGAGGGGACATGTCGTGCCTTTCCTGTTCATTATATGTTTGAGAAGCTATATTTCTGCCTTGTCTTTACGTTTCATTTATTACCTTGTACTGCTGTGCTAGCATACTGTTACCCTATCTCCCCAGCATGTTCTCCCCGTATCTGTCTTACTTGCTTATTTCTGTTGCCATTTTTCCTGCTATTATATAAAATTGCACAGGTACATATGTTGTGTTGGTCCTAGCCTCGTCACTACTTCGCCGAGGTTAGGCTCGACACTTACTCAGTACATGGGGTCGGTTGTACTGATGCTACACCTGCACTTCTTTATGTTGTGCAGACTATGCAGCCACACCCGGAGATCACTGACGATCGGAGCATCTCATTCAGTCACACAGGAGACTCGAGGTAGACCTGCAGACGTTCGTGGGCCTTGACGTCACCTCCTACTTTCAATTTTCAGCTCTGTCTTACTTTGTATTTCAAGACAGTCTTATGTACTTATTTTAGACCTTTTGTTGTAGTAATCACTTAGATAGTCCGTGAGTATGTAACACTAGTTCTAAGATTTGTTTATGGGTTTCATTTCGAAAGTGCTATGTTGTATTTTAGTTATCTTGTTCGTATTTGTTGTTAATGAGTTATAATTACTTCAAACGTTGGCTTGTCTAGCGGGTTCAATGCTAGACGCAATCATGGCCCGAAGGTGGGATTTCGGGTCGTGACATTAACCGTCCGAAGACAACATTCATAGTCCGACAGGATCTTGCATCATATTTAAATTTACGCACAATATACTCTTGTATTATTTTATTTGCAGGTAATCCGGCAAGTGACGACTATCCTAGTAGGAACGGTCCCGCTTCAGTTCTCCTAACTATTCCTGTTAACCATTCGCCCATCCATCCCTAGACGTTGCGTCCGTTCTTGTAATAACTCCATCGGTATACTTCGCCGATGGGTCCGGAACAACATACGGCCTAATTCTTATAAATCTAGGGATATGTAGGAAACTCATAAGCCAGAGTGCGACCCAAATCTCCCCAAAATCGTTTCACTCGGTCAAAATTGGCCATCATATCTTTACCCGACAACTCTTTCATCCTTCCCGAGTAAAGAGGGGCAGTTGTTGATACCCAATTTTTTCTCAAAATATTTTTATTTGCATGCATACCTTCAAAATCATGCTTTCATAGCAATTGGTATTTTTCTATATTTTTTCCCATATTTTTACTAATTTATTTTAGTTTATCCAGCATTTTATTTCCAATATTTAATTACAAATGGCTTCAAAAGCATTTCCTGATTTAATGTATTATTTTTGGTCCTATCAAGACCAAATTATTTCACAACTAGCCAAATTGGCACTCTTTTGGCTATAATTGCAATAACTTTGCAATTATAGCCAAATCATATATTTTATACCATTTTTATCCAATAATTAGTCATTTTATATTTTAAAATACTTATTAACCATTTTAATTTATCTTCTAAGCATCGATTTAATTTTTTTATAATTATCAGATATTTTATAAATTATTTTAGCTAATTTAAGTGGTTATTTAACAATTAGCCACCATTATATCAATTATAGCTTGAAATTAGCTTAACCCCTAAACCAATTAAAATAACCCAATAGACCCAAGCCCAAATCCAATATTACCAGGCCCAATCCTGATTCAATCTCGACCGTTGATTAAATTTAAATAACGGTCTAGATAATCCATTCCATAATTAAACCTAAAGACTACCCTCCCCCTCTCTCATTCCCCTTCACTCACTCTGCCGTCTCAGCTCTCTCATCTCTCTATGAACTCTTCACCTGCTAGACCTATCCCCTCCCTTCTCCGGTCGTCGCCTAGCCGGAAAACATGGTAGTTTCACCACCCACAACCTCACGGCTCACTCCTTAACGCGTGTCACTATTTTGAAGCCCTCAAGTGAACCAGAGGCAGTTCATTCACCTCCTATGATCTCATGCCATTTTTTCGGCCATCCATGGCCGTCTGAGTAAGAACCTACCACTATCTGGTCAAAACCAGTGACTTTTGAGTTTTTCTTCTCCTCTCTGGGTTCTCGCTTTGAAACCCTAACTTCTAAACTTCCGATTCTTTTAGATCTATAACAGATCTATACATATTATGAGTTATTTCCATGTTTTCTTTAAAGAGTTTCAGTTTCCTAAACGATTCTTCATTTTTCAAGCTAGGGTCTCTAAAATCTATTTCAAAAAAGTCCTCTTTCTAATTTCTTAGCGTTATTTTATGATTTTTACCATGTTTAAACATGATTTAAGCTTTTCCCTTTTTGTTTGATTCATTTTGATAAAAACACCCAAATGTTTTGTTTCAATCCGCGATTATGAGTCTATTTGCGATAATATTTTACCTGTTCTAGTATGACTACTTTTCTTTCATGTGTACTGTGTGATTTTGTGATTTTTGTTCTATGCTTGTTGTTAGGGTTTTTGACTCTTCGTCACTTCTGCCTAAATCATATTTGTTCTACTAGGTCCTTCAATTATTTGCTATGTTGTAATGTGAATCCCTAAATTTGTGATTAGGGTTACTGGTTTTTGCCTAATATGTCTTTATTTCATTTAAATTTGTACTATTTTTACACTTTGAATCCTAGAATAATTTTGATTAGTACTTTACTAATTTTTACACAACACTACTGATTTTGAGTGTTTCCTTAAATATGTGATATTCTTCCTAATTGATGCTGCTTTCTAGTGATTTGAATCTCATTCGAGGTTTTCTTGTTGATTTCCAGAATTTCCTGCCTTATTTCTATGAATAATTTTGTCAAATTAATTCATGCATGCTTTCCTTAATTAGAGTATTCTGAACTTAGGCTCTATCACATGTCTCATACTTTGCTGGAATTATACGATTCTCTTTCCTTATTTAATCATTGTCTGTTATCGTTTGTATATGACTCCTTAATTAAAGGGAGTACTTACACTAATAAGTGTTTACTTCTATAATGGTGCTGAACTATTATTTCTTTACCTTATTTCTGCCTATTTTCAAAACTATATATACTCTATTCTCTCATTAGCATAACACACGAACAAACATTGTTCAACTCTCTCTTACACACACACACTCTCTCTCTTCTGTTCTTCTTCTGATTACTTGCTATTATATGTCGGCTTCAAGACAAGACTGATTATTCTACTCCTTAAGTTCTTCATCCTATGTTTGAAATCTCCTATCTGGTATGTCCTAATAACAAATCGAGTTTCAAAATGTTTCTCTTAGTGTTTCAATTCATCCTGTTTATGATATGTTTCTACTTATGGTTTCGCTGTGATTTTTGCATTTAACTTGATTACACTATTATCCATTTTACATGTTAAGTATTCCTCCCCCCTTTAGACTCAACATGTTTATTACCCCATTTTTTCATGTTTCAATGTGATTTAGCCCCACTTCTGTCTTCTTTGATTCCTGGCACTCAACAATCTGCATTATATGTTACTTAATCTCTATGTAGTCCTGAACCCATGCTTAACCTATGTGTGACTCTGTCACTGTGTGTTTTCCCTATATGCTTTATACATGTCCCCAACCCCTCATTCCCCTACTTGTGATTGTTAAACTTGTTCTGGTTCTTGTCTCTTGTCCTATGTGTACTGTTGTTATTCTAAGACTCTGATTGTGTTAGCCTTTTTTCTTTCAAATTGTTTTCACTAAAGCAAAACTGTTCTTATTGTTCTTCAAAGCTTGTTTTAAACCAGCCTATTTTCAAAAGTTGTTCCCCTACTTAATCTTTTCAAAACTATGTCAAGCACTCTCACTATACTCTAAGAAACTTAGGTTCTGCCCCTCTAATGTGTGACTGCTTTGGGATCCCTATGAGATCCCTCTGAACTCTGATGCATTAGAGCTGGCCTTTCCACACTGCACTTACTCATTATGGTTATGAAAATTTTGGTGTGAGCACTGCCCTGGATCCCTTTAGATCCTTAGGGAACTCCGTCACACCTAGATTATATGAAAGGCTGTGAAACCTGCTGGCATTGAGAATTCTGGAGATCTTTGGCCTATTGGTAGGCTCCCTATAGTATAACTTCTTCTTTTCTTATTTATTTATGTAATTCATGCAAATGGTCTGTAATAATTATTTGTAAATGAATATTGGGGGCGGATAGTGAAAAGGGAAAGGGTAACTATGCATGTCAAAGGGTAGAAATCATGTCCTTAGGTTTACATTTCCTGCTTGCGCAATAGAACTCATGTTTAGGATTAACATGTGCAGAGCATATCATGTATTAGAAATCATGCTTCCTAGGTTTCATGTCTATTGTTCCAGCATATCATTTGATATTACTGTCATATTACTTAGAAAATCCTAAGTTAGGGTAAATAATGCTAATAATCGGTGTCTCCTGCAATTATATTTCATACTGCTATGCACATTTAGAAATCCTATCCTTAGGATAACACTAAAAACTATCACTCTTGCATCTTCCAAAATCATGCCTAATGCTGTAATTATTGTGCATTTAGAAATCCTGCTTAGGAATTCAGCATATGCATCATTCTGCATCTCTACCTGTGCATTAGATATCATGTTATAGGATCCTATTCGCTCAACTACACCTAGTCTAAGTACTGATGCATAAAAAAAGTATAAAACAACTTTACTCAGTTTCTCTAAAACAACTAGCAATAATTTTGTGCTTTGCAACACCTAGAACAACATGTTTAGGTAACAATCTACAAAATTTTCTCTAATAATTCTTGAATTAGTATACAATGTCCCCCGCCAAGGCATGCTTTAGGTAATTAAATTTCTAAGACTGGAAACCTGCCACTTTTGTCTATGCTGCCTAATATTTAGCAGGTTTTAAAATCAGCAGAAAAACTAATTAGGACACGTCTCTGAATTATAAAATAAATCTGCATATCTGCTTATGTTTTGAACTCGCCTAGACACCATGTCTTAGGGTTCTAATTAACAGTACTACCCTTAATTGTGTTTGAGTCATGCTGTCTATTTGCATTATCTGTGGAGGTGAATTTGAGCCTCTTATCTGCTCTTCTTTGTTCCTATTTGCTGCAGTCCTATATGTTTTGCTTGTCACCTTAGTATTTTTCCTTTAAACTTGAGGGTCTTAAACTCCTCCAGGGCGATTAAGAAGGGACGGGTAACCGCACGCAATAGAGGTCGCTGACCAACACTCTCTTTAATAACCGCTAATAGGTGGGAAGGGTAGACATGAATATGATAACCGGTGCACTAATACCACGTGTAGCCCCTCTTTGAGGAGTGATTACCGGGTATTGTACTGATGTGGTCCATATGACAAACAACCTAGGACTCCCATATCATTTGTATACAGGTTTAGATTATAATTCTTTCAAAACATTGCTTAGATATTAAATATTTCAAACTCTTGTGACACATGTGTGCTTATTCTGCGAATATTTCAAAACTCTTTACTTGTTTAAACATTAATTGCCTATTTGCTACTTGGTTAAATTCACAAACTTTTTGGCTGGAAACCACAGTTGTGGACTCTGAAGGGTGCCTAACACCTTCCACTTGGAGTAATCTCCCAAGGAATTGGTTGGCTTCCAATATATGCCCGAGTGTTGATGTTCCTTGGGCATTGGATAAGAAATCAATAGCCACCCAAAGTTCACCGCCGAAGCCAAAATGTGGCTAGCTATTGTGTGCAATCGTGTCTCTCCAGCGTCCAACATCTGGAATGTGCCCATACTGAGAGCATAGATGGTAGCTTGTATCCTTGACGGCATTCCACTAAACGTTGGAGACATCATCGTCAGTGAGTTGAAGGAGTACCTTCGTCTGGGTGGTACATCACTTTTATTCCCATCTCTTATTACTGAGTTGTGCCAGGTAGATGGGGAGGAGGAGGATCCAGGCGACAACTGGGTAGAGTCGGGTAAGCCTATCTACCCCTTGAAGAAGAGATGAGAGGGTGTATATGTCAAGAGAAAGAAGAGAAAAGTGGGATTGCCTCCTCAGGCTGAGCAGGTTAGTCAGCCTTCCTCTTCCGTAGGTAGCCCATTTGCTGTGCTTTTTGAAGAGATGAGGCACGTTCGCGAGCTGGTGTCTCGACTTCCACAATGACCGGGGGAAACATCTGAGGGACCCTCTGCATATGTTTCACATAAAAACTTCAAGAAATACCTTGAGGATTAGAAGAAATAGGGGGCTCATTTGAAGCATCTAGAAAAAGCGTACACATATTTTTCCACTGCACATGTGGCTTGAGTACTTTTCATGACAAGCTGGCACGTGCACACGCTCGGATGAAGAAGAGGGATAACAAGAGAGACAAGTTCTTCATTTTCATGTGGAAGGGTGTGAAGGGGCTGTTTAAGGTGTTGAAGCCACATGAGCCATTGCCCTCGACTGAGCCGGAGGAAGAGGATGATGTTCCAACTCCCTAGTCTGAAGAGGAGAGAGAGGATGGAGTGACAGAGTGTGACAGTGAGGGGAGTACATGATGCAGTATTCAGGGTGGTACCATTCATCATTTTCACTTTATTTGTTAGATTTTAGGTTGAGGCGGCCTCTTTGAATAACTGTGATTGGGATGTAAATTTTCTATTTTCTTGTGGATGGATGTTAGGATTTATCTTTGTTTTTCCTATGACAATTTAATTTGTTTCTATTTTTTTTAAAGTAAATTGGTATGTTGTTCTTTGTTCGTTATGTGAAACTACTTTGTTTTCGTAGGAATTTTCATATTATATATGCATAGTATTGTTTTACTTTGGTGGTGATATATTTGATAATCGGTAGATTGTTGAACAATTCGTTTCAACTCTTTCTGGTGATGGATAGCTTCGTGACTTTCTTTTGAGAATTTGTCTTGTAGTGTGGGTATAATTTTGTTAATTTAGAAGGAATGAATGGTTTAAATTGAGGTTTTACCCATAGGCTGACTTGGTGGCTTATTTAGTGCCAACATGCTTTACTTCCGTATATGTGAATGTAAAGAAATGGTTGAAGAAGGGACTATTATAACATAATATCCCGTATGAATTCTTGCTCTAATATTCACAAAATAGTTTCTCAGGTTATATATGGTTCCCTTTTGATATTCACTTGTTCCAATTAGGCCTTGAGTTTTGTTTTCTACTTGAGTTTCAACGTGCCACGAGTGGAAGTTTTCTTGCATCCTCTGTGGTTTAGTACTGGTGTTGCGGGAGAACGTGATATATCGGTACGTTGAAGAAAAGCACGTATTCTCGCCATTTATGAGAAAGTAGAAGAGTTCTATCAGTATTGGAGATAAGAAGAACCTCATGATAGAGTAGAAGAAAATAAAAATGGAGTTTGATCCTAATTTGATAGCCTCTAAGAGATAAGTGCAGACGTCTCTCTACCGATCCTTCAGACTCGATTAAGCTTGTTCGTGAATTGTGAGACCTAAGCAACCTAGAGCTCTGATACCAACTTGTCACGACCCAAATTCCCAACCCTCGGGGTCGTGATGACACCTAACACTATACTTCCTAGGCAAGCCAATGTTAGAATTTACTTAGTTACTTTCTATTAAAATCCATTCAACCATAACAAAACAATTCAAGGTAAACTAAGCTTTATTACCGCCATTGCACAATTCCACAAATAAATTAATAAATGAGTAACCAAAACGAGCCTCTAAATAAATAACTAATCATAATTCTATCCTAGGGTCTGGTGTCACAATTCACGAACTACTAAGAATGCTACAAATAATGGGCTGAAGGAATTGTATATTTGTTTTGAAAGAAGTAAAACAGTGTCCCAAAATAAGTGAGGACTCCAGGAATCTGCGGACGCCAGCAGATCTACCTCGTGTCTCTGAGAAATGACATCAACTACTACAATCTACTAACTCTGACCAGTACCTGGAACTGCACAAAAGAGTGCAGAGTGTAGTATCAGTACAACCGACCCCATGTACCGAGTAAGTACAGAGCTTACCTCGACGATGTAGTGACGAGACTAAGGTGGGGCAATGTAACTTAACCTGTAACAATATATATAAAAAAGCAAGAAAACAATTCTACACAAACAAGAAAGATGAACGGCGACCATAAATAAAATCACTCAGTCGCCTATTCCAGAACTCAGTTGTAACCAAAATCTCACATAAATTTCCAAACAAAATTCCATGTTTTGACTTTTAAAATAGAAGTAAGTACGAAATACGAAATATAGTAGAGTAAAACAGTAAGTTTTCAAATATGTAAGTTTCAAATCCTTGAGTTTCCAGAACTAGTAAAACATTTATGAAATTCAGTAAAACATAAGTGTCCATCCTTGTCACTATCATTGTTGCGGCGTGCAATCCGGTCCCACCTGTCCGCTCTTGTCACTATCATTATTGCGGCGTACAACCGTTACCACTTGGCCATCTTTGTCACTATCACTGTTGCGGTGTGCAACCCGCTCCCACCAGACATATCATATCCATTTATTTATTTATTGAAAACTTTCACAATTCAGGCCAAGCCTTACACAACACTTTTGTCTCAACAATTGTAAACATAAAATAGTATAGCTCATAAGCTTTATCAACCATCATTTCACAATGAAACCAACCATGACATATGTAAATACCGTAACGCTTTCATCCAACTCAATCTTTATGTATCATAAAAAAATCGAAGCAAAAACCAGCACTTTTAACACACTTGCAACAATACTTGGAAATAATCCAGTGAAACCAAATAGCCCTATAAACCTCAATGATCACAAAAACAGTTAATCCAGGGAGCAATTAAATGCGAAACGGGGAAGGAATAATGGTAAAGAAACAATTTGGTAGTGTATAGGTACTCATCACCTAACCTATACACTACATAGATGAAAATTCACATAGCAATCAGATTGGGGATTCCTATTCCCTCAAGTCAAGATTAAACCAAAAACTTACCTCGATCTCACAAGAAATTCATTGTTCTAGCACTGCCTTTCCTTTAGAATTTGCTTCTACTCCGCTCGAATCTAATCACAATGGTTTTCCTAAGTTTTCCTATCCAATTTCAAAAATCGACCCCGAACCTGCTTGGTCTAAACTCGAGGTTCAGACCAAAATCCGTTTACCCCCGAGCCCGGATATAAAATTGGTATTGGAATTCGGCCTCAATTCGAGGTCCAATTCCCCAAATTTTGAAATTTCTAAGTTCTACACAAACCCAATTTTTACCATGAAAATTGGATAGTACACTGTTTGTGCATTATGGGCTAGGACAAAAGAGGTACTCAGACCATGTAGCTGTGGAATCAAGGGAACAGGAAGTCAATGCGCAGACAATGCAATGGAGAAGATGAGAATAGCCAAAAATTTTAACGTGGAACACAAGTGCTCTACATGCAACATTGGTTCTCCACCTTTAATCATCCAAACACTCTCATCTCTCGTGGGATACTCATATAAGCAGCGAGGATGGGCAGGGAAAATATTATACAAGCGGATCTATGGACTATTTGGCCCAATGTTACATGTAGTTAGGCTAGTTTTTATTCTATGCTTTTGCTTTACATCTATTAGTTTTTCATTGTGTAATATCAAGTTTGGGTATCACTTACCCAAATTAGATAACACGATAGTTGTAATTCCCAAGTCGAACAATCTTGCTTATAGTAAGACAACAAACTACGTTGTTATTTATGCGTTTTATATAAACAAAAACTAGCCCTAGGCACTACCTAGTGGATTGCTAAAAACATTTAACATGAAAGCTCTAGATTTTTTATTGTAATCTTGTTAAAAGTTGTTAAGGAATGAAAGGAATTAGTTAATGATCACTTACCAATGATTTCGAGAAGTTTGGGTCTTTGAAAAATCGCCTATGGAGGTTTAGGGTTTTAAAGAATTTAAAAATGGGTGAACATCCCGTCTAAAACCTCATTTAATAGGCTGCAGATGTCGCATTTGCGACCCGGAGTTCGCATTTGCGACATCTGGCACCAGCAATTTTCTCCGACACTAAAATGGCAATAACTTCCTCAAACGATGTCCAAATTTGATGATTCTTTTTCTTACGGCTCCGTAATTATGATATGGATCTAATGGTTCAATAAAAACTAAATTTGGAGCTCATTTTATTCGTGTGGTTTTATTTATGCTTGAAGAAACGATGATGAAGCATAAAAAACAAGCGCAACATAGCCTAAACCTATCCGAGAATCACCCAAGCCCTCGAGACTCCAAACCAAACATGCACGCAAGTATAAAATATCATACAAACTTGCTTGTGTGATCAAATCATCAAAATAATATCAAAACTACGAATTTAACCTCAAAAATCATGATTTTCTCAAAAACACTTGAATTTTCTAACTTTTCAACCGAGTGTCCGAATTACATCAAATTAACTCTGATTCTCATGAAACTTCACAGATAGGACTTAAATAAGATAACGAACTTGATCCTGGCTCTGGAACCAATATACGGGCCCGATATCATAAATTCCACATATTATTTCATTTCTTTATTTCTTGAATTAACCAGTAGAATAATTTTGTTCAAAGTTTGTTTTCTAAGCTAGGGACCTTGAAATTCAGTTCCGGGTATACGCGCGAGTCCCTTATTTTACTGTGGACCTTCCAGGATTATCGGAACACATATCCGGGTCCGTTTACTCAAAATGTTGACTAAACCCAACTAAAACAAAATTTTAACTCTAGGAATTTCTATTTCTCGTATTTTCACATAAAAGCTTTCCGGATTCACGCCCGAACTGCGCACACAAGTCGAGGTAATTAAAATTAGTCTGTTTAAGGCTACTGATCTTGGAATGGAGTCTTAATCCATAAGATGACCATTTAGGTCATCTTAAACGCCACGTCGCACACATGGTGGTGACAGTGCCGGTAATTATAATTGAAATTGTGGTTATGATTGATGTCTCAAATGTTATGACCTAGCCGATCGGGTCGATATCATACTCCGTGTTAGAACACAGTGGTGTCGTGAATTATGGCATATCGGCACTAAAGATCACCCAACCTGGAAATTGACTTGAAAACCTATGTGATCCTTAACTTGATGTTTTAGTGTTATTTGAAGCTCGTACTGAATTCTGGATTATTTCCCCACCACCCCCTCTTTATTAATATTCATTCTATTGAAATGATGTTTAGTCTTAAATACTAGTACTATTCGAGAGTACTAATGTCCCTTTTGCCGGGGGCACTACATCTTTAATCGACGCAGATGGCTCCGTAGCAGGTAGTGCTGATATGCGATAGTGGTAGATCCTCTTCCCAGCAGAGTCGGTGAGCCCCACTTCATCCCGAGGTCATGTACTGTATCTTCTGACATATTATTATCACGTTTTGAGGTATAGATGGGGCCTTGTTTGTAGTACTATCTTAACACTCTTTTGTAGCTTTAGAGGCTTCGTAGACACTATGTGGGTTGTATATGAAACATATTATGTTTTGTCTTGATCTCTTGTTCCACTCGAATCATAAGAATATGTGTATTTCGAAATGTAGAAAAGATGTAACCAGTGAGATGATTTAGCAATCTATAGATGATCATCCTATTGTCTACTTAATGAAATCATGTCTTCTCTTGATCATGGTTGAGTTGGGTAGAAAGTATCTAACAGGCTTGCTCGACCGGGTTCACTCGGTTGAGCGCCGGTTGCACTTCTCGAGGTTGGGGCTTGACATTATACTCTCATAATCTCATTACTCTTTGATTGTATGCATTTATTTAGGTGTTCAATGTTATGCCACTTCTATCCTTCTCTAATTCTGACTTTTTTCTAAGTGATACATCATGTTTACATGGTTTGTGGTTAAACCCCTATAATGTTTATCGTATTAGCCTCCATGCTTGCCTATTTTAGATGACCAAGTTTACTAATTGCTTGCCTTTAAGTTTAAGCCTAATTGACTACAAAAGACTGTTATTCATCATGAACCATGACTTAGTATCTCCTAGGAAATTAATGCATGTATAGAATCTATTAACACATCCTTTATGTATTCCTGCTATTCCCAGATACCAACTTGTGATCATATGAATTCGATATGCTGGTATTGTTGCAATGCAAATGCACACTTGTTCTTTGCTTTGATGTTTTGTGCTCACTGATAGTGTGACTCTCCTAGGGTGAATTTCAATACATGTCTTGTTTACTCCTATTCAAATGATACCTTCTTACTTCATTTATCTGAAAGTCAGCCTCTTCTCATCGAAATTCTCACTTATTGATAAACTGAGTTTGCTTGACTATTCCATATGTTAAACGATGTAAGTTAGTTATTCGCGTTAGGCTCTTATGTTTAAGCGTCCATGTTAAGTCTTTATCTTACTGGTCTGTTCTATGACACTTCTAGATTTCCATGTTCAAACCCCTTCTTAAAGTTCCTTAGGATGGTTTTGGACCATGCTTTGTTCATGAACATTGTTTGAAAAAACCATGTTTCTTTAAACTCTAATCTGGAGTTACAACCACAAACCTTGCCTCATATGTTCTTTGTGAGTCTTTCAATTTAGTATGATCTCTGTTAGAGTTGTTGTTGGTCATAACTTAAGGACTTAGTGGTTAAAGCTTTCGAGTTGTTCAATTAACTCCGTGTGAAGTTTTTCACCCGTATAGCCAAGTTTGGCATCCATTTTGTTAAGAAATTATTCGTTTGGGGTTGGTATGTTAGGCCTGCTTTGGTACTAGAGATCTGAAGGACTCTATCTCTAACTGGAGTTTGGGCTTGCATTCTATATGAAGTTCTAAGCATGTTTGAAGGCCCAAATGTGTTACTAGGTTATTATATATTCGTATTTGGGCGTGCATTCATTCAATTTAGTATGTAATAACTTGTAAAACTGAATGATGGGGAACCTAATGAAAATGGGGCTGGGTATTCTAATGCTTGCATAAAAAGGTTGAAAACATGCCAATAGGGTCCATGTTTTCTATTTGCTATTTTTTCCAGCATGCCTTATTTGTTATTTCATTTATTGTGCTGCACACTAAGAGAAAACATGCTAATAGGAATCACGCACACACTTCACTTGTCAAAATAAGTTTTCTTAATATCATGATTCCATCTTCGTTTCTATCCTTTAATTTGTGATTTTAAGTGGATAAATTGAGGATTTCATAAAAATAAAACTTTGGTAAATGAAGTTTGAGGATTTGAAGGTCGATTTAAGGCAAGATTTGGATGATTTTCGTATGGTTTGACTCGTAATTCAATGGGCGTTCGAAATTTGTTAGTTTTTTGGGGTTCTAGGGGGGCGGCGGGCCTAGGTTTCATTTTTTGGTTTGACTCATTTATTTTGATAATGATCGAAGCTTTATTGTTTTAAGTTATTTTATACGACATTATTTGATGATATTAAGTTGTTTTTGACTATATTCTAGTCGTTCAGCCGATCCGCGCGGGAATTACTTTTTGGAGTGTTGATTTGCGCATTTTGAGGTATGTAACATATCTAATCATGGATTTAAGGGTAATTATCCACGAGAAATATGTTATATGAGATGTATTGGGGTAACACACATGCTAGGTGATGAGCGTGTGGGCGTGCACCGGAGTAATCATGAACCTAGTTGACTTTTAGACTATTAGTGGGCTTGTATGCTGTAAATCCTTGTTATATTCGTGTTTCCCCAAACTTTTATTAACTGAGTTGTGATTTAAGTTAGAAATCATGTTTAGTCTATGTGATTATTTTAGTGAGGCCTAATGAGGTAATTTCTGTTGTTTTGGACTATTTGTCTTATCTTTAGTTATCCACCCACTCATGAATCTTCATTTGCATGTTATATCTCAGTCTCTGTACATTATTCATTGTTACATCACATGTCGTAGTTGTTTTTCCATATGTGATACTTCTTGGGTTGATCGATATCGTCACGCCCCAAAATCTGAGGGACGAGACCGGCGCCTAACTGGATGATCCCGGTCAAGCGGACCTGGATTGCCTTTCCTACCCAACGCATTACCCCGTGTTGATAATATACAAATCTATAAATGAAATAGCAGATGGAACCAGAGTATGAATTTACAACATAAGTCCACTTTCCTCTTTTAAAGCTTCAACATTTGATAATCCCAAAATATACAAACTAATCAAAACATTTCCAATACGGGACGATGATTACGAATAATTACAACTACTACCCATAATATATACAACCCACACAGTGTCCACATAGCCTCTAAGATTACTAGGCGTTTACATAGACTTGCCGGCAACAAGGCCCCGGCTATACCTTTAGAGACACAACATATACAAAATGAAGATGATATAGACTACACACGGCCCCGAGAGGAAGTGGGGCTCACCAGAACTGCTGAAAGGATGAAGAGAAGGCAACACTATCCGCGGACGAAGCTACCTGCTATAGAACCACCTACATCCATATAAAAGATGTAGCACCCCCGACAAAAGGGATTCTAGTACCATTGAATAGTACTAGTATGTATGAACAAAATTTACTCTAAATAAAATCAAATTAGTTCACAGATAGAAGGCAGTCAAAGAAACCAAACAATTATTGCACAGAGATACAGAGAATCACAAATGAGCTTTCCACAACTTCTTCATATTCCACCCTTATTTCTTCTCATCATTCAACCCTTATTTCTTCTGTTGCGGCGTGCAACCCGATCCCACCGTACAATCATATTCCACCCTTATTTCTTCTCATCATTCAACCCTTATTTCTTCTGTTGCGGCGTGCAACCCGATCCCACCGTACAATCATATTCCACCCTTATTACTTCTCAACACATCATCCTTATTTCACCTGTTGCGGCGCGCAACCTGATCCCACCGTACAATCACATTCCACCCTTATTACTTCTCAACACATCATCCTTATTTCACATGTTGCGGCGCGCAACCCAATCCCACCGTACAATCACACTGATAGCAACAACAACCAATAATTCAATAACAAGTATTTCTATCATCAAGAGTATAAACTCATAATAACAAAACAACCATGTGAAATCAAGGACACAATAATCTTTACCAAGCAGTAAGTCATGTATGGTACGCCATAACCATTTAGATCGGTTAAATCATTCACCTTTCTTTTCCATCATTTACTACACAACCCTTAGCACTTGGATACATTCAACATTTGATTTCATTACCATTTTCATTCATTTAATACCACTTTCTTTCATACCGATACATTCAAGCATATAACGAGTTTTGCACATGACAGGGTAAGAACAAAGAATCATATTTCAATATCTCAAGTAGCATGGTGGCATGGTAATCAACTTAAGGCATTCAGAGAACACAATTCTTCACCTTATCACAATAGGGCAATCGATTCAAATACAATCAAACCAGAAACACATATTGAATGCTCGGATACCAACAAGGCGACTCTACAAAGATTAAAGTTAGCCATACATACCTCGAGTTAGAATTTCCCTTTAATATCTATTCTCAAACCACCGGACCTTCTAACGCCTTCAATCTAATTCACAAGAAGACATGTTTAGACATAGAGTTAGAAATCATGAACTCATTTGGGCATTTATCAAACACTATGTGATCCCTTAGATTAACTAAACCCTTTTTAGTGAAAGACTACTCTAACTTGCTTCCCTTTACTAGATTATGGAAAACTATTCACATGCATGCAAGGTCTTAACTTTCATTCTCGAGAACCAACCTACGTGTGTTTCATTCTAACTAAAATCTGAGAATTAGGGGAAATAGGGTGAAGACTTACCTCTTGTGGTGAAGAAGAAGACGACTACTCGAAGATTTTCCAAGCCTGAGTAGAGGTGGTGGAATGATTTGAAGATGATGACTTTCTCTCACTAAAATCACTATCCCTTCTCTCTATTTTAGTCAGATAGATGTTAAAAATGAAGGGTAGGGGTGTTTTTTTAAACTAGGGGTCGGGTTTTAAAATCAAAAATTAGAAGCCCTTAAGCATGAAGTGCGATCAGGAATGCGATCGCATTCCTGCTATGCGATCCGCATTCCTGTCGCATAAATGGCCCTCAGCTGGGCCAAAAAGGAAAGCAGGTTGCCCAGGTATGCGACCACAATGCGGTCCGCATACCTGTTATGCGATCGCATAGTGCGTCGCATAACTCCCTCCGAGAGAATCAAGGCGCAAGAATGCGACAACTGTGTGGCCTGCATTCTCAAAATGCAATCGCATTTTGGGCCGCATAGTTGTCCTTGAAATGGAGAGAAACTGTCCAGGTATGCAACCACTATGCGGTCCACATACCTGATATGAGATTGCATAGTGGACCGCAGATCCGCTCATTCTGGGAAATTATATCTTTTAAGTCCCTGGGTACTTTTTACTTCAAAAAGGTCCATTTTTAAGAATTTCTACAGTTAAAACAACATGGGGACCTACCCGGGCATCATTTTTAGTTAAAAAATTTACGGGTCTTTACATCCTCCCCCACTTAAAATCATTCGTTCTCGAATGAGTATCGGGGAATCATTTGGGTATGAAAACACAAGATGTCATCCCCCAACATTCACCAACTCCGATATTTTCTAAAAATTTTGCCAGAGTTTCCTCTGTAATTAGGCCTATCTACCTGCAGAGAGCCCCCGAAGCACATTGTTAACCAATTCCTCACAGTTTCAGTAACTTCATCAACTTACACATAATTCGGTATCTCTACAAGTTGCATATATATCAATTACTTCAACCAGCTACACATAATTCGTTTAACACCACAAAATTTATTCATAATTCAACTATTACAATGAGTTGCACATAATTCAGCTATTTCAAGGATTTGCACATGATTCAACTATTCATAACACCTACAAATGTGGTACAAAATTGAGAAGTCAAAATAGTAGGATAATTAGGGGAGTGGGGTGTTCTTGCACAAAATTTGACACAAAGGTGTAATTGCTTAGAGATGGAAGTTCTCACGACCACTACTAGACTTATTCAAACAAATGGGTATATTTCTCTTTCATTTCATTTTTCGCTTACCACGTGGCTTCTTCGACTTGTTGACTCCTCCATAATACTTTAGCCGAAGCGACCTCTTTGTTTCTCAATCTACGAACTTGCCTATCGAAAATAGCAACTGGAACCTCTTCATATGACAATTCGTCATTAATTTCAATGGTCTCAACTGGCACGATGGCAGATGGATCTCCAAATACCTTCTTTAGCATGGACATATGAAACACTGGATGCACTAATGACATTTCAGGGGGCGATTCTCGCATATACGCTACCTGCCTTATCCTTTGAGCAATCCGATATGGCTCAACATACCTCGGGCTAAATTTCCCTTTCTTCCCAAACCGCATCACTCCCTTCATGGGAGACACCTTCAAGAATACCCAATCATCTACCTGAAACTCCAAATCGCTTCGACGAACATCCGCATAGGATTTCTGGCGACTCTGAGCAGTCTTCATCCTCTCCAAAATGACTCTAACTTTTTCCATAGCTTGGTGCACAAGATCCGGTCCTAGCAGTTCCGCCTCACCAACCTCGAACCATCTGATCGGCGACCTACACCTCCTTCCGTATAATGCCTTAAATGCGGCCATCTGAATACTAGCATGGAAACTATTATTTTTAAGAAAATTCTATAAGCGGCAAATGATCATCCCAGCTAACCTTGAAATCTAGTACACAAGCCCGTAACATGTCTTCAAGCGTCTAAATAGTCCGCTCTGCCTGGTCGTCAGTCTACGGGTGGAAAGCTGTGCTGAGATTTACTTGCGTACCCAATCCTTACTGAAATTTATTCCAAATGTTAGCTATGAACTGGGCCACTCGATCCGAGATAGCAGATACAGGAGTGCAATCGACCTTTCCTATTTCTTTGATATACAACTGAGCGTACTGTTCTACAGTATCAGTGGAATTGACTGGCAAGAAATTCACTAACTTCGTGAGCCCATCCACTATTACCCAAATTGAGTCGAACCTACGCGGAGTGCAGGGTAACCCTACCACAAAGTCCATATTGATCATTTACCATTTCCATGTTGGTATTTCCATAAGCTGCGTCAATCCACCGGACCTCTGATGCTCGGCCCTCACTTGCTGACAATTTTGACACCTAGCCACAAAGTCCGCCACACCCTTCTTCATACCATTCCACCAATAAATCTCCTTGAGATCGTGATACATTTTCGTAGATCCTGGGTGCACGAAATACATTGAATTGTGAGCCACCTCCATAACTCTCTCCTGAAGATTATCCACACCCAGAACACATAGCATCCCTTGGCACCGCAAAACACCATCATCATTGCCGAGTGAAAATGCTTAAGTCTTGTGATTCTGAATTGCTTCTCTTAACTGTGCAAAAGCTGGATTCCTGAATTGCTTTCCCTTGATCCGCTACAAGCGAAGATTCTGCTCCATTACGCACTACGATATTCCCTTCATCTGAGGCCGAAAGACAGACCCCCAAACTGGCCAACTGAAAAACCTCCCGAGCCAAAGTCCTTTGACCTGCTTCCAAATAATCCAAGCTACCCATGGATTTCCGACTAAGAGCGTCGGCTACCATATTCGCCTTCCCTAGATGGTACAAAATATTCATATCATAATCCTTGAGCAATTTTAACCACCTCTGTTGCCTTAAGTTCAACTCCTTCTGTTTCAATAAATACTGAAGACTCTTGTGGTCTGTGAACACGTTCACATGGACCCCATAAAGGTAATGCCACCATATTTTCAATGCAAACACAACCGCCGCGAGCTCCAAATCATGCGTCAGGTAATTCCTCTCGTGGGTTTTGAGCTGTCTAGAAGCATACGCTATTACCTTACCACATTGAATCAATACACACCCCAAACAAATCCTTGAAGCATCACAATACACCACAAACCCTTCTGAACCTTCCCGCAAGGTCAACACTGGCGCCGAAGTCAATCTTGATTTCAATTCTTGAATACTCTTTTCACAAGCATCGGACCACTGAAACTTAATCGTTTTATGCGTCTTAGTCGATGGGGAGGCGAGAGTAGAGAATCCCTCCACGAACCTCCGATAATATCAAGCTAAACCCAAGAAACTGCGAATCTCTATCAGGGTCGTTAGCCTAGGGCAATCCTTCGTTGCTGCTATCTTTTGGGGATCAACCCGAATCTCTTCCCTGGAAACAACATGGCCCAAAAAGGTGACCGATTCTAGCCAAAACTCACATTTTGAGAACTTTGCATACAACTGGTGCTGATGGAGAGTCTCCAGAACTGCCCTGAGGTGAGTAGCATGATCGTCCTGACTCCGCGAATAAACAGGGATATCATCGATGAAGACTATCACGAAAGAGTCAAGAAACAGCTTGAAAACCTAGTTCATAAGATCCATAAAATTTGCTAGGGCGTTGGTTAGCCCAAAAGACATTACCAAGAATTCGAAGTGCCCATAACGAGTCCTAAAGGCAGTCTTAGGAAGATCCTGCTCCCTGATCTTCAACTGGTGAAACCCGGGCCGTAAATCAATCTTTGAGAAGAACCTAGCACCTTGTAACTGGTCGAACAAATCATCTATCCGCGGAAATGGGTATTTGTTTTTTTATGGTGACCTTGTTGAGATGCCGATAATCAATACACATCCGGAGCGACCAGTCTTTCTTTATGACAAACAGAACCGTCGCGCCCCAAGGCGACACACTTGGCCTAATGAAACCCTTTTCTAATAGATCTTTCAATTGCTCCTTTAACTCTCTCAATTCCGCCGGCGCCATTCTGTAGGGTGGAATAGATATTGGTTACGTATTTGGCAATACATCAATCCCGAAATCGATCTCTCTATCTGGTGGAATCCTAGGAAGCTCATCCAAAAATACTTCAAGAAATTCATTCACAACAGGCACGGACTCGGGAGCAGGCACCTATGAAGTGGTGTCCGCAACTCGGATTAAATGGTAGAAGCACCTTTTTCTGATCATCTTTGAGGCCTTAAGGTAAGAGATAAACTTACCTCTTGGCACATTATTATTACCCTCCCACTCGATAAATGGTTCATTAGGAAACACAAGCCTCATAATTCTGGTTCGGCAGTCGAGTTTAGCAAAGCACGAATAGAGCCAATCCATCCCCATAATTACATCAAAATCTACCATTTCTAACTCAATAAGGTCGGCCGTGGTATCCCGACCACGCACCATGACAACACAATTCCTATAGACTCGCACGGTCATAATAGAGTCACCAACAAGAGTCGACACAGAGAACGACTTGTGAAGATGTTCTGGTTCTAGCCCAAAACTCAAAGCAACAAAAGGGGTAACATATGATAAGGAAAATCCAGGATCAATAAGAGCATACACATCATGGGACTGAATAGTCAGAATACCCTTGACATCTAGAGAAGCCTCCGCACTCTGGCGACCACTCAAATCATAGAACAGACTGGGTCCCCCTTGACCTCGTGCTTCACCCCTAGTTGTATCGCGCCCTGCTGGAGCTGGAGGGTCGTGGGCTGGAGGGCGTGCTGAAGATGTAGAAGCTAAAGAACTGGATGGCTGAGCAATACCCCTACCTGTGCCCTGACTAGGTGCACGACAGTCTCGCTGAACATGGCCTCTCACTCCGCATCTATAGCATACTGGTATGTCCAAGTAACAGGGCTCATAATGATACCACCCACACTTAGGGAATGGGGCCCTCTATTGTAGATGGAACATCCCACCTGAACGACCTGACTAATGGAACCCCCTGCTATCTGAACCTTTTCCAAAAAGACCTCCCTGCTGATAATTGTGCCCGGATGGCGGCGCACTGGCGGAGGACTGAGCATAGGACAGAGATGGCCCTGATAACCCTCTCCCCAAGGCTGACCTCCCTCCTCCAATTGAACTCCCAGGATTGCCCGCTAACCGGGCCCTACTACTACTCTCTCTCTCTCCATCCTTATATTCAATTTCCGAGGCTTTGTAGTCTGGGCAAATCCCACAATCTTTCCATTGTTCATATCTGAATGCAGAGCAGCTGTAGCAGCTTCATTGACAACCAAGGGACCAAGACCCTGAACAAACCGACGAACTATGGCCTCCATAGTCGGCATCATGTGGATAACATACTCGGACAAGCGCACGAACTCCATATGGTATTCCCACACACTCATGTTGCCCTTCTTAAGGACCTGAAACTTTGCGGCACAGGCGGCCCTAGTCTCGGCAGGCAAGAAATGATCCATAAAAGCATCTACAAAGTCATCCCACCTCGCCGGAGGGCTCCCCTCTCCACGGGAACTCTCCCACATCTCAAACAATGAATACGCCGCTCCCTTCAGACGATAGGAAGCTAACTCAACTCCCTCTGTCTCGGTAGCTCTCATAACTCGAAGGGTTATGTACATCTCATCTATAAACTCCTGAGGATCGGCCTCTGGGTCGGTGCCTATGAACTCTGGAGGGGATAACCGAAGAAGCTTGTTGACTCTGGAACTTGAAAAATCCCCTTGCTCGCTCGAGGGAGCGGGGGAAATATTTGATCTCTAGTCCTGAGAGGCCACTAACTGCGTCAACATCTTAATAGCTCCCCTGATGTCCCCATCAAAAATACCGGGACATGAAGCTGGGGCTGGAGGAGGATCAGGAATATCAGCGGGAGGGATCGTAGCACCCTCCGCTAGAGCAGGAACTGGAATAGTCTGGCCTGTAACGGAGGAGTCAGGTTGATTCATGGTCGGGGGATCTTCTTCACCCGCACCATCAGATTGAGAATTTATGGCCACACTTGGGGTGGCATTGGCCTCTAGGCCGAGTCGAGCTCTCTTCTTATGTGCCATTTACTGAATATTGGAACATCGCACGAGTTAGAGATAGACAACCTCACCTTTCACCACATTGCACGATATAGAATAGCAATAAATGGGTACTTTCCTAAATGTCCATGCAGCCCCCTAATTATAGATGTGGTCGACAACACACCGATAAGAAGGTCTCTACCAGACACGACTCCGAGATATCCTATGACACTTTAAAAACCTTAGACTCTGATACCAAGTTTGTCAAACCCCAAAACATGAGGGACGAGACCGGCGCCTAACCGGATGATCCCGGTCAAGCGGACCTGGATTGCCTTTCTTACCCAATGCATTACCCCGCGTTTATAATATACAAATCTATAAATGAAATAGCAGATGGAACCAGAGTATGAATTTACAACATAAGTCCACTTTCCTCTTTTAAAGCTTCAATATTTGATAATCCCAAAATATACAAACTAATCACAACATTTCCAATACAGGACCACGATTACGAATAATTACAACTACTACCCAAAATATATACAACCCACACAGTGTTTATGGAGCCTCTAAGATCATTAGTAGTTTACATAGACTTTCCGAAAACAAGTCCACGTCAATACCTTTAAAGACACAACATATACAAAATGAAAATTATATAGACTACACAGGGCCCCGAGAGGAAGTGGGACTCACTAGAACTGCTAAAGGGATGAAGAGAAGGCAACATTATCAGCAGACAGAGCTACCTACTATAGAACCACCTACATCCATATAAAAGATGTAGCGCCCTCGGCAAAAGGGACGTTAGTACCATTGAATAGTACTAGTATGTATGAACAAACTTTACACTAAGTAAAATCAAAACAATGCACAAATAGAAGGTAGTCAAAGAAACCAAACAATTATTGCATAGAGATACAGAGAATCACAAATGACGTTTCCACAACTTCTTCATATTCCACCCTTATTTCTTCTCATCATTCCACCCTTATTTCTTCGATTGTGGCATGCAACCCGATCCCACAGTACAATCACATTCCACCCTTATTGCTTCTCAACACATCATCCCTGTTTCACCTGTTGCGACGTGCAACCCGATCCCACCGAACAATCACATTCCACCCATATTACTTCTCAACACATCATCCTTATTTCACCTGTGGCGGCGCGTAACCTGATCCAACTGTACAATCACATTGATAGTAACAACAACCAATAATTCAATCACAAGAATTTCTATCATCAAGAGTATAAACTCATAACAACCAAACAACCATGTGAAATCAAGGACACAATAATCTTTACCAAGCAGTAAGTCATGTATGGTACGCCATAACCATTTAGATCACTTAAATCATTCACCTTTCTTTTCCATCATTTACTACACAGCCCTTAGCAATTGGATACATTAAACAATTGAGTTCATTACCATTTTCATTCATTTAATACCACTTTCTTTAATACCGATACATTCAAGCATATAACGAGTCTTGCACATGACAAGGTAAGCACAAAGAATCATATTTCACAATCTCAAGTAGCATGGTGGCATGGTAATCAATTTAAGGCATTCAAAGAACACAATTCTTCACCTCATCACAACAGGGCAATCGATTCAAATACAATCAAACCAGAAATACATACCTGTCACGCCCTAAAATCGAGGGACGAGATCGGCGCCTGACCAGATGAATCGAGTCAAGCCGACCTGGATTGCCCTTCCTACCCAACGTATTTCCCCGTGTTCATAACTTACATTATTCCATGTGAGTTAGACAATTTAGATCCAAAGTACAATTTTACAACATGATTCCATTTTTCCTTTTTTTACTTTCAACAATAGATAATCCAAAACATACAAGTTACATACAACCATTCTGATTTGCGATCCACCATTACGATTGAGTACAACTACCGCCCAAAATATACATTTATATACAACCCACACAATGTCTACGAAGCCTCTAAGAGTACTAGGAGTTTTACATAAACTTGCGTGCGACAAGGCCCCGACTATACCTTTTACATCATAAGCAAAAGAGATTGGTACAATGCACACACGACCCCGAGAAGAAATGAGGCTCACCAGAACTGCTAAGGAGATGAATAGGAGGCACCACTAACGCCGGGCTGAGCTACCTGCTACGGAACCACCTACATCCATAAAAAAGATATAGCGCCCCTGCCAAAAGGGACGTTAGTACTGTTGAATAGTACTAGTATGTATGAACAAAGTTTATTCTAAGTAAAATCAAATAGTACACTATAGGAGGACAGTTAGGACAACCAGACAAATACCACATAAATATACGGAAGCTCACATTAAAGATTTCACAACTACTCATTTCAATTATTCATTCGTTCACATTTCACCCTTATTACCTCTCCACCCTTATTACTTCGTGTTGCAGCGTGCAACCCGATCCCACTTGTCACGACCCAAAACCGGTCCAGGTCGTGATGGCGCCTAACGGTAGCGTTAGGCAAGCCAACGAACAACAACAATAATGAAAGTGCGGAATACAATAACGACATGGGGTAAGGCCGTAGAAACAAGCTGAACCACAGCTAGGCCCAATGCATATACAACCCCGATAACTACAATAAGTGTGTGCCAGGACTAGTGTCACAGTGTCAACGGGCGGCTACATAGATACAACTGTAGAAAATACATATACGTAATATACAAGCCGCAGTCTGGAACAAAAGACTGTGCAAAAAGGAAACTAGAAGGCTCTAGAGGTGCTGTCAGTGGAACGCCAAGAAGACAGCTCACCGTCTAGAGCGACGCCGCGGTCAGTATCTATCAACATGCGGACGACCGTACAGACCAGCCTCAGTACCTGCACAGTCAAGTGCAGAAAAGAAGGAAAGTGTGGCATGAGTACATA
>ML244896.1:0-23730 GCA_005239495.1 Nicotiana undulata | reverse complement strand
GTATATAGTTGGAATGAATTGTATACAAAAATGGTATATTTGTATACTATTTGGGTATACAATACAAATTCGTCTTCTTCTTTAGTTCAACTATATTTTAAGCTTCAAGGTCCTTCAATGGTGGATTTAAATTTTTGTACAATAAATCTCCAAAAACCAGCATCAAAGGTACAATCTACAGATCAAAGAACAACAACTAACGAATTTCAATAGAATTAGGTTTTAATAAAAAAACTAGTTTTTTTAGAGTTTGGTATTTAATATAGTATTTAAATTATATTATAAAAATATATGGTATATAGTATTATAAAATTTATAAAAACATATTTTCTATTAATTAGGTTTTAATAAAAAAGCTAGTTATTTTAGACTTTGGTATTTAATATAGTATTTAAATATGGTATATAATAAATTATAACTTAATCAAAGGACAAAACAATAAAGAAAAGAAGAGTTGGGGGGCAAATAAAATTTCTAAAAAAATTATTCTTGGCATACGATGAAATAAAATTCGGTGTTAGCTAATTTACTTGCTAAATATATTATTTAATGTGTGAGCATAAACATTGACGGATACTTTTTCAAGATAATAATAATAATNAAAAAAAAAAAAAACATGAACTTTCATGCTAAACAATGACAAAGATAAGAATGGGTAGAGTGGGTAAAATAAATGTGCCGTATAGGTATAAAATATTAAAAAAATGAACATTAGTAAATACAGATAAATATTTTTATCGGTTATGGGTATATATCATAATTTGCTCTTAATAATATACAATATACCATTTTGAAATGGAGAATAAATTAATAAAAAATATTCAATGGACACGTACGTCCTATTAAGAAATGAGAAAGATAGAAGAAAAATATTTATTTATATTTGAGAAGATAATAAAAGAGAAAATAGGTTGGGGCAATTGACGGAGTTTCACGTGATCCGGGATTAGAAAGGAAAGGATTTTGAAAATAGGTAGTTGGGTAAATACTTGAAATTTTTACATTCCTGTACCATATATGAAACCTTATTACCCTCCATGTTTAAGGTTTGATTTAATTATATTTAGTATACCAAATTACCAATTCTATACCATAATTAATTTAGGGGTATAATTAATGTGCAAATTTTTACTCCTTAATTAAAGGTGTCCATATATCTCACGTTTCTCTCTCCCCATCATTCTTAACCAGCCGTTTTCCCCTCCCCTTTCTTCCTCTTCTCCTTTCTTCTTCTTCAAATTGTAGAATTCCATGCTCGAGGCCGTACGATGAAAACCCTCGAAAATGTGTGTTAATTAGACCGGCAGTTGATGAGTTGAATGTAATGTCTGATTCTTGATTCGGTGAATTATAGTCACAAAGTGTTTTCACTATTGAATGGTGTTGTTGTTGTTGTGAATGATTGTCAGGGGAAGTAGACTTGGATTCAGAAAGATTGACAACAATGATATCATGTATGCTTATATCAATTTTGAGGGTTTTTGGTGAAGATTGGACTTGGTTTTGACTGAATTTCAGATTGAATCTCGAAGAAGAAGAAGAAGAAGACATATTACAGAATTTGTAGATAAATTGTAGTTAAATTGTAGATAAAATGTAGAGAAATTGTAGATTGTGGCCAGAATATAGTTTTGTAGACAAATTGTATTCTAAACATCATAATAACTACATTTAATATAACTACAAAATTTTCTATTCATCTACAAAAAAACTAAAAATAAACTACAAAGTCAAACAGATCTCAATATCGTATCACTCGATTCTCATTCGACTCTAGTTTAATTGGGATTTTCGACATAATTGCGTTTTTTGCAGAAGATTTGTAGAAGTTTTAGTCATTTTTAATTTGTGAAAACAAAAAACAAAGCATCTACAATCAAAATACAAATAATCTACAATTTATCTACAAAATATCTACAAACTGGGTACATTGAATAGAAAGAGACGAAAATTAATACAGCGTGATTTGCGTTTGAAAATTTCTGAAAGAATCTTTAATTCCCCAATATTAGCGCACCTAAATAAGGAATTTTAATACTACAATGATTCCTTATTTAATGAAATATCTGAAAGAATATTTACTTCCTTAATTTTAGCGCCTAAATAGGAAAATTATAGCTACTAAGATTCTGTATTTAATGTATTGTATTTTTTTTTGTAAAAAATTGTTAACAAGGCTGGTAATTTCCAAATCATTAACATATTTAGTAATATAATTTCCTATATGGTATAGGAACTAAAAAATTTCTAAATACTTTAGATTGCATAGGTACACATTGATAAATTAGATAGAATGGGCAGTAACTGGTAATAGGTATTTAGAATATATTTCCCATAAAAATACTTTGATTAGGAAATGTAAATGGGCCTATGGTTTAGTTCCCTCTTGGAGTATTGTTCTACATTTTTATTAATGTCCTCCGTACACATATAATTCAACTTCACATCACAACGAAAAGAAATGTAAATGGGCATTCTTCTCAAAATAGATCGAATTAGTTATTGGGCCGAAAAACTTTTAACTTAGAATTGGGTAGGGGCCGCGCGAACGCAGGCCCCCACTATCACAAATTATGACGTAGGCTCGACCACTTGGGTCGACCTTAGGCGGGCACCCCTCCAAAAGTGCAATGGAGGTCACCAACCTAGGCCATGAGCCTTATTGATCGCCCATTGACCCCGTCCAGGTAAGTATGTTTTTTTGTGCTCTCAGCCCATTTGTTATACTAAGCTTTTCGCTTCCTTTTTCCTTCGAGCTGTCGATGTGGGATTGAACTCGTTATACCAATTGTTTTTTTTTCTTCTATTTTTCACATTATTTAAATATTCCCCCAATCCGATCTATTGAACACGCATAAATTTATTTTTACTATAATTGTAGTGTTAGTAAATTTCAGAAACTCATTTCTTATTTTAAAAAGTGGGTATCTTTCTGAAAAATTTCTAAATGAGTACTTTGACACCTTTTAGTTTTATCAACAAAAAAACAAGAGACTGATCCAAAATCTCCAAGTTTTATCATGAGTTACATTTAGATTTCATTTCAATTTTACTTAACCTACGTACTCAATAAATATTGAAGTTACTGAAAAATCATAGAACTTCAAATGCAATAACTTTAATTATTTATCTTTTATTTTTTAGTCTGAAACATCCCCTCAATCCAGTTTATTAAACGAGCATAAATTTCTTTCTGCTAATTGGAAGTCTTAGTAAATTTAAGGAACTCGTTATACGTAATATGAAAAACTGGATGTCTCTCTCATGAATATTTTAAAGAGCATTTTACACTTTTTAGTTTTTATTAATAAAACAAGATACTGGTTCTTGACCTTAACGGCTTGTTTGGATGGTTGTTACCCAATACATATCGTATTGTTACTTTAAATACGATGTTTGTTTTAATTGTTACTTAAATTTTATTATATCGTATTTTTAAATCCGTCGTTACATAATGACGAAATGTGTCACTTTATGTAACAACCGATTTGGTGTGGTCACGTCGTTACTTGTCTTTTTCTCTCAATCTCACCCTTCATTATTATTAAATAAGTTTATTTTATCATCTATCCTACCTTTCTATATAATAATTTTACCCTATATCATAATTTTTCTTTATAATATTGTATATTTTTCATATTGCTGCTGCGTGATATAATGAAACGATTGTTTGACCAAAAAGTTTTAGGTCATTTTTGTTAAACTAATTTAATAAGAAGATAATAGGTGAATCCTAGTTAAATATAATAAATCCTAGATCCAAAGTTCGGTAATTTCTGGGGGTATGGGACCGTGTCCAAGTCAATGAATACAATGTTAATGCTCAATGATTATCAATAAATATGAGGATAAAGACATGCAATAAATGTGACAAATGACATTAAATGTAATAAGAAGAAATTTGTACCCAAATGTTGAATGAGTTGGATGATTCCCCTTCTGACAATAGTGTGTGATAATAGACTATGAAGATGGGCAAAGTATTCTTGGATCTTGTGAGTAAAAAAGGAATGTTTAACAATTAATCAAATAGAGGAGACAAGACAAGCTTTTTGCATATTCTTGCTAGTCAACCCTTGTTCTTATCAGAAAAGTGAAGATCAATTTTTGTTCTGTACCTCTTCCTATTTATAAGGGATATTCCTAGAAAACCCTAAAAAGTACAATTGGAGGAATTCAATGGAATATTCCTTTTCCTAATTCTAAGAATATTGTAACCGTTGCTGCTATTTGTTCTCTACTCGACCTCGGCACTGATCTCTCTCTTGGCGACTCGTCGTCGTTGGACCGTGCTCGGCTTCGACCTCGGCCTCAGCTCGTCCGTTTGCATTCACTAAACTCGACCTAATTTTAACC
This sequence comes from Nicotiana undulata, assembly GCA_005239495.1. Lineage (NCBI taxonomy): Eukaryota > Viridiplantae > Streptophyta > Magnoliopsida > Solanales > Solanaceae > Nicotiana > Nicotiana undulata. The sequence goes on along the minus strand of ML244896.1, from coordinate 19,374 downwards.
CATACAACGATGGCAAACGACACAATCTATCCATAACATTGTATCTATCAAACGATACAGTACAATACGGTACATTATAAAACGATACGTAACAAACCATCCAAACAAGCCTATATTTAGAATAGAGGAGTACAAAATCGTAGCGTAGAATAAAAGGAAAAGAAAAGTAACAGCTTGTTCACCTATTTCTCCGCAAGTTTGTGCTTTTGGTTTTAGTCATATGAATTTTTTTCATTGCATTTCTCCATTTCTTCGACATAAAAATAAAAGTGATATCGAATGTGAAATAGCGTTTGGTTGTCTACCGAATCCTGCACATCAAATGGAGTCGAATAAGAAGTTAATTAATTTAACAATTTATGGTGGAGAAATGATGAAGAGTTGATCGAAATAGACTAAAAACTCTACTGCAGCTTTAAGAGTTAATCAGATAACATGTCTTTTTATTTATTTATGGGTAATGAGATTACATGTCGTAAGAAGACTTTATATGATCTTTGTCAATTTCTATTAGTCCAAGTTTTATCACTGAGTTAAATCTAAATTTTGATGCACTCTGAGTAACCAATAAATATTAAAGTTAATGAAAAATCTTAGAACTTTCAAATGCCATAACATGTTATCAAATCTGTTATTACAAAATGATATAATTTGTTCCTCTTTACGCGATAAAAACTTACACATGCAGTAGGTTATATTTGGTGCCTTCATTTCGTGCAGGAATAATAAATGGAAAATGATGAGCTGCAGAAATTTCCCACATCTCAGAAGAGAAACTTTCCAGGTATAATCTGTTTAAGGATAAACTTTATATCTCATTACAATTCTGCACCTTAAAATCCCTAACTAAACTTTTTCTTTGAAAAAGCTAAAAACATTATTGGTTCCTATGTCACAAAGTAAAATTTTAGCATCCTAACACCTAGAAAACAAATTTTACACTTCCACAAGCACATACAGTACCACTTTACAAGTAGCAACTTAGCTGCATATCATACATTGGCCAGTTCCGCCATGGACGGTCAACTGGAACTGGACCATTCAGTATAAAGTTAAACTAGTGTACACCACAACTGTGTGGTGTCTTGACAATAGTTCGCCCGAGTTTCAGCAGAATACTGCAATGCATTTCATGCTTATTGCTCTCGTGGTCTGGCGAGCCAAAGAGAACTGAGAGCTCGAAGACGTGAGAAATATTCATTTATTGCAAGAAGAGCACGCGCCGATTGTCTGGTTGTTAATACACGATGCATTTGTTGCAATGTTTGTTGTCGCAGGTTGTCCGCCTGTTTAAAGTTGCCAGAAAGATACAAGGACTTTTAGCTTCACATAGTTTGCCTCCAGAGACGATAAAACTAACATAACAAACTAGCTACCACTGAACATGGAGTTATTACATCTCATTGCTACACGGAAATAAACATGGCAACTTTCTTGAATCATATATTTCATGCCAAAACCTACTCTAACCTTGCGAATAGTGGTCCACACGAGACACAAATACAAATGCTGATTGTTGACTTTAGAATGCTCGCAAACATAAAGCTTTACTTAATTCATAACATTGTCAAAGGACATAAAAGAGGAAGACGTAGGATTTGTAGTACTGAAACCCGACCTCCAGACATTCGCTTGCCCCTACGCCCTACCCCCTACCCCCCTTGATTTCCACTGCTTAAACTACTGAATGTGTTTACGGCAGATCCATTATTAAAACAACTTAAACAAAGAATAGGCAACAGCAGCAGCAGCAAATATAGAGTTACCTGACGGAGAAAACCTTCAAGAGTTCCTAATTTCCCCATTGCCATTGCCATTTGACCCATGTAATTAGCTACATCCCCTGATGACCCTTCTGGAGCAGGAGATCCATTGGCTAACGTCTCAGCCAAGGATTGCTGCAACGCCTCCATACCTTGTGAAAGAGCATCTTCTGCTTGATGGGATGACTGCTGTAAGTTGTAAATGCCAGCTAACTGCTGCTCGGTCAGCGGCTCTAACTGATTGACTAGAAGCTGCATTACCAAACAACTATTTCAGGAAACATGTGAAAAATAGTAAAATAAAATAATGCATAATTCCTTATAACGAAACTTCCGTACGGCTTAGAAATAGCATATTAAACTTTAATTTTTCCAAAGAATGTTATCTAGCTTAGCAACTTGAGGTTTTTAATTTATCCATGCTGGATGACGCATGAAGAAATTGACAAGAATAAAAGCAAACACAGTCTACAGCACTCATATAATTCCGGCATAAAAATGCCATAAATTGACTAAGTGAAAGCACATTAACAACAGATGCAACTGGCTAACATCACCAAGCTGAAGAAGGCCGGGAAACCTCATTTGGGATGCCAATAAGGATACAGATAACCACACAATTTGATCCAAGCTTTTGCTTCTAGGAATCAAGTTGTTTAGAGATAGTAGTATGCAGTCAGTGGCGTATCCATGATTTTAAAGTGATGGGTGCTCCAGTATTTTTACAGTAAAGTTGTTATCGGCCACATAGTATAAGAACATAGCTATTTAAAACTTGAGAGTGAAAAAGATACAGAGAAAACTAAAATTAAGGTTATCATGGTTAAAGAAAAGTTCTATTTAGAATTATTCTCAACGAGTTTTTATATTTTAAAAAGGTAGAATAACTAACAGCATCTTGATTACAGGTGCAAACATATTTTGTATACATAGCAGCAACAACAACAACAACCCAGTATAATCCCACAAGTGGGGTCTGGGGAGGGTAGTGTGTACGTAGACCTTATCCCTACCCTAGGGTAGAGAGGCTGTTTCCAATAGACCCTCGACATCCTTCCCTCCAAGAACTCCCCACCTTTGCTCTTGGGGCGACTCGAACTCACAACCTCTTGGTTGAAGGTGGAGGGTGCTTACCATCAGAGCAACCCACCTTGTTATACATAGCAAACTGAACAAATGAAAAACTTCAAACCAGATTGGATATTTCGTCGCCATTTTTAATCCTGCACTTTTATCAGCACCCAATTATCATATTAAGTAATGGGGGCTCACCACTTCATTTGTCAGCTTTTACTGATTGTTAATATTAATACACATGGTTCCAGTAAGATGCAATGGGTGCTGAAGCACCCAGCACTCCCTACATGGATCTGCCACTGTATGCAGTGGACACGAGAAAAAAACCAAGAGCTTCAAAACAATAATTGCACATCCATGACATTTGAAGGAGAATCTCAGACCTTACCTATCCAAGGACGCGAGACTACAATGATGGAGTTATAAATGATAGTGTCATAAAAATGCAATTGTACACTGCACGGCACTTCATTCATTCATTCGAATAGTGAAACCATCCAACGTTTAGCAAGTATTCTAGACTTTCACAAGCATAAATCAATGAAGTGCAACATGCCACTAAAAACTCATTAGACCTGCTAACAACAAGACCTTTTCATACTTGATCAAAGAGTGTACAGCAGAATGGGAAAGTCTAGATGGAAATGCAGAAGAACCGATGCAGAATAGCACACATATGAGAGCAAGAAAGTGGTCACCTTAAGAAGTTCAGACGGGCGGAAGCCACCAATCCACATAAAACACCGTTCAGCTGGGGTTTTCCACATCCCTGACAAGACATGGAATACGTCCGCCTTGGCTGCATTTCCTTTCACCCTAAAGACCTCATCAAAGTGTGCAGTGACATTATTCACAATACTTCTCAGTTCAGGGTCACTTGCATGTGCATTGACAGAGGTCCTTAGCTCATTGATGTGTTTGTTGTGTTCTTCTAACCATCGACTATATTCTGCATCAAATGCTAAGGGCCCTGCAGAACAGCATAATCTGAAATGTTATCTTAGCATGAGGATTTTACTTTTTGGGAAGTACAATTAGAAACTAGATAATGGATTGAAAATATCTTATTAAAATAAGCCAGCCTGATACAAAAGAGTCATGTATTAAACTGAGTGCATAAAGCACCAACTGATTCATTCATTATCTGTATCATGGCAACCATCGTAAGTGTGAGAAATATCAACATCGACCAAGTCCATTCACCCACAGCTTCACAACTTTTGATATAGGGTCAAAGCAAGAAAACTGAAGTTCTCCAATCTTCTTCAAGTAGAAAAAAGATATTATTTCAGTCTTATTTGCTTCCTAAACACAGACCACGCAACGCACAATGTATGAGAGACGAACTCTTCCCGGAAATGAACTGAAAAGTGCATATTGGAGGCTTTTCTGCCTAGTGAAAACGATTATTCTGATTCCACTCAAATTTCCTGGAACTAGTCAAGCCCAACGATATTATAGCTGATACAACACAGAGTATTGACAAACTTTGGTTGTTACAGTAACATGAAATAACAACCCACTCCTAGCTCAATTAAGTACCAAGAAGTGATACATCCTCAGCAAATCTAGAAGAAGCCCAGCAATTTTCTTGTTTGTTGATATAAAAAAGGAAGCAAAGGCACACAAGTTAACTGATGAGCAATAGGCATACCATTGGCACCCACTCCATTTGATTGATCTGCCATGTTTGAAATGTACTTTCCCTTCAGTTGGAGAAGAACCCGATATAAGAAAAGATTGTGAAACCTCCTCAGGTTGTTCTATGAAAGCACGTGAAAGGACAGAAGCCAATACCTGTTGACGTGCTCTCTGAAGGTCCTGCTCCAACTGCGATAGCTTCAGCCGGCTGTTCTCCAACTGTTGAACATATGCCTACAACATAAGCACTGAATTAGTCATTTAAAGACAAGTGAGAAACAATCAGCTGACATAATCTCTTCAGCATCCCTCGTTTACAAAAATGACAAACTTGTGTGCGAGGTACAGGCTTATATTACATATCAACGGGGGGAAAGGAGGAGAATGAGAGAAGAAAGGTTTACTTTTTTCCTCAATCTACTTTTCCTAGCAGCTTCACGGTTCTGGGCAAGTCGCCGTAGTGTCTGAAAGCAGTGATAAATAAGCAAAAAGAATATTAGAATGGAACATGAGTTCTCCTCTTCTAAGAACTACATAGTGGGGGGAAAGGGGGACCTTCTGATCCAAGACTTTTTCTTTTGATTTATCACTGGATTGACCTGCCTCAATCTGCATAACAGAAAAGAATTTTCATACATGACTGAAACATAAAAACACAAATCAGTAATGACAAACATCATACTTTCAAGTCAAGACATTTCCTCTAACTTTTCAAGCCAGATGAAACAAATAACAATTATTGAAACTAAAAGGTCCACAAGAATAAATAATTCTCCTGTTACTTGAGGAGAAATTTTCTGTTACATGTACAAACTCTTCAGTTAAAGTGATTACATATTTGCAAACCAAAGACTCGAGTATGAAATTGAAGTAATGTACATACTCAGCCAATTACTGATCAATACCAATTAGTTTGGGATTGGTTAACATGAATCGTCTGTACTATTCCCGCTTTCTCAATTCTTTACAATACAAAATAAATGCCTTTTATTTTAGATTAATAATTTAATAATACACCCTCAGTCCCATTTTGTATCACCATATTTTATGGTGAGTTATATACTATATTGACAGTAGTGAGAATATTAAAGTAATGATGCAAAAGTTAATTTAATAAAGAAAACGCAGGATTGCAGTTTAAAATTTGAATAATTAATGAATTTAAATTCTTGGGAGTTGTGGAAGTTGCATAGAGATGGAATATGTCAAGCATTTTGAGACATCCCAAACGATAAAGTTATATAAGATGGGACAGAGGGAGTAGTAAATAACTTGTCATCTAAGGCAAATTAGCGTTTTCTAAGACTAGAGACTCTACAAATTTCACACTTATCCTTACATGAACATACAAGTGCTCGGACAGAACATCTCGAGAAACACTGCACCTTAAGTAAGTGTAATAACAACTAAACCTCAATCCGTACTTGTCGGTTCGCCTATATGTCCCCTTTAGCTTCTATTAAGTTTCATTCTTAGCCGAATCCGCATTGATTCAAAGAGATTACAGGTCTTTACCAATCAACGTGAAATGGTCTAAGAGAGGCTAAGAGATGAAACCAAGACAAGCAGAGTAAATTACCTGCTGATTTTTATCATCTCCATCCATGTCAGTTGAAGTATCAGTGCGTGAACCAGAATCTGCCATGTTCGACTCTCCCCAATTCTCATGATGAATGCCTGATGCTGAAACTAGGTTCGATTGCAATTGCATTGTCTGAGATCCCGGAGTAGCAGTAGGCAAACTTGTATTTGAAGGAACTAAAGTCTGCAAGCTCAACGGAAGGGGAAAAAAAAAAGGAGATATCAAAATTGGTTAAACGCCTCACCGGGCTTTTGGACATCTCTGGCCAATATCAGATTAACAGTTTCAACTTCTCTTTAAGAAAGAGATGGGGAGAAAATAATGCCATAATTACCCTATTGACGGTTCCAGAGACTTCAAACCCCACTGCTGGATTAGTTGCAGTTGTTGAATTAAATAGTGGACCTAAACCACCAAAAAGACAACAAAGACAAATATATTAATGATAAGTACTACACAGGAGATGGTCAGTCTTCATATAAGACAAGTTCCTGGACAATTGAGGTTCAGGTATGAAGAAACTATAAAGAAGAAACACAGGTGCTTTTTAGTCAATCTAGCATTTCTACTGCAGTTGAAATCATCCTCTTATTTAACATTGTCCGAACAGGAAGATCCAGACCAAGATGTATTTAAATAGTTTGGACTAGATGAACTTTAGTCTTCCTAACTCAAATTAGCCATCTCAATATCAAAAAACACTATTTACTTCATATACTATGTGATCAAACATATTTTTCGAAACCTATAGACATACAACAACAACAACAACAAACTCATTGTAATCCCACAAGTGGGGTATGGCGAAACCTATAAATATCTAAATAGGAATATTACTTTTTTGTAGATTATCTATGAAGAGGAATCATATTGTTAGAATACCACATTGGTCAAGGGTATGAGTTTTACCTTCTTTATATGCTTTTCAATGACTCTCGCCTCATGAACTAGCTTATTGGGGTAGAATTATGCCCAAAGTCCATTTTTCTTACAGTAAAGTCAGACCAGGCAATTCCTAATGTTGAATTACCCAATGTTGGAGATTCATGTTATGTCATCCACATATTTCTATATGATCAAGAACAGTCCTAACATCATGAGCTAACTTTTGGAATTGACTTAAGTTTAAAGTCCCACTTTTCTTACTAGATTTAGACATGACAAGGGTAGAAAAGCAAAGAGAAGTCATATACCACGATCAATCTCTTCAGCTCATCTAAACTTTTCGGAGGTCTCAGCTACCCATAGATAATTTGCATGGAAAATAGAACTTGCTTATAAGATCATCATAATGATTGTTTACAACGAGAGATCCCAAATGCTCTCACTAAAAACAACAACAACAACGACAAGCCCAGTGAAATCCCACAAGTGGGGTCTGGGAAGGGTGAAGTGTAGGCTTACCCCTACCTAATGAAGGTAGAGACTAGAAAGGTTGTTTCCGGAAGACCCTTGGCTCAAAAGAAGTGAAACTAAAGCAATAAACAGACAATAGCAACAACCAAGTAATTAGACATGGGCACAAATGAAGAATATTAGAGAGAAAACATACTTAGTGCATATCGTAAGTTTGTAACTTAAAGAATGCTCGAACATACCAAGATTCTTTTGATAGATGACAAATAAGAAAGACGAGCATACCAAGAACATTCAGGATAAAAGAGTTTAATTTGGCTAGTCATAGAAATACATACTTCGATTAACATTAGCACCATCTCCAATACGGAATCCAAGATATTGCTCAAGCACCCCAAAATCAGACATTCTAGTAGTATTTGTATTGTTTGCTTCTGTGCCCCTGAAATCCAAAAAATTACAGCCCAAACATATTATTAAACAGGAACAAATTATTCGGGATATCACCTTCATCATGTACAACACCATACCAACGACATATAACTATTCTAGATTTCACGCTAACGGAGTAATTATTCCCCAGGAACTCTGAGAAACAACAAGATCATGAAATGGTTGGATACTCCTACCTCTTTCGATTTAGTTCCCTTATTTCAACGGACTACTAGAGTTTATGTGGAAATAGTTGATTTACCTAAACCATGAAATGAACCCTGCTGAATAAATAGAGTGAGACTATCCTACAACTTAGGTAGTCACCCTTCATTCAGAAATTACTGTACAAGTAGGGTAAAAATATTTTTTCCGTACATATAAAAAACGTTGAATCCCCTTAACATAAGGGAAGTTTTTAGGTATAGCATTCTTGCATTTTTGTGAATCCCTTTGTTAGAATTCCTGGCTCCGCGCCCGTGCCGCTGTCTGTAGGCTACCTTTATACTTGATTTACAACAACAACAACAACACAGTATAATCCCACTAGTGGGGTTTGGGGAAGATAGCGGGTAAAGCAGACCTTACCCCTACCCCTATCCTGGGGTAGAGAGGTTGTTTCTGATAGACTCTCGGCTCCCTCCCTCCAATAACTCCCAACCTTGCTCTTGGGGCGACTCGAACTCACAACCTCTTGGTTGGAAGAGGAGGGTGCTCACCGCTAGACCTTTATACTTGATTTGCAGGACCAAATTAAAAGACACAGGTCTTACGTCCTAATCAACTTAAGCTCATGATATGAATGGCCTAGTTCCCATAAAATCAATTTGCAGAACTTGAATTATTCGACATAAAAACAAGAATAAAAAATCTTCTCTAACCTTCAATGATTTGCATAGAACTAACTGAAATAAAAATAAAAATAAAAAATAAATAAAAAACTGTTAAGAGATATATGCTTACATGGGATTAGAAACAGGTATCTGAGAAATGAAACTTGGCATTCCAGTAGTACCACTCCTATTGCCTGCTGTACCAATCTTACTAGCCATGAATCACCATCATCATAATCAACAGTCACCAACCTCAACTCATACAATCAGAATCTCACAAAAGCACAGATTAAAAACACACAAACCCCTTCAAAAAAATGAATTAGCACCACAACTAAAAGTTGACTAAGTACAAAAACTTCCAAAAATCCACCGCTTAATCACTTGTACAAAGTGTCATATAAAGATCAAAAGAACTTGTAATACATATTCTCACAATCCACCGTTCAATACAAATCAGACAAAATTAGACCACTGAAATCAAGAAAATTACAGGACAAAAGAAACAGCTGTTCACTTATATCAAGACAAAAACTTTTTTAGACCCTCTTTATAAAAAAGCACCAAAAAGGTCAAAACTTGAATAAAACCAACTACTGTTTTATCAAATTGAGCAATACCCAGAAGCTGAAATTAGTAAAAGAGCTCAAGAAAATATTAATTTTCTATTGCCCACTAGTAAATATACTAGTGTTGCAAAGTTAGAGTTGTTCAATGAAATTGAGTAGTCGCTGCTGGTTCAATAAACTATTTTATCTACAATTTTCTACTATATCAAGTCTGATTTTCTGCACAAAATTCAACGGATCCAATATTTATTTTTGTATCATTATTTTAATAGTATATGTGTGTTTATGTGATATTTTGACTAGAATTTCTTTTATTAAAATTAATTATCATTTTCTTTGCACGAATTAGTATGAAAGTAGTATCATATAAATTAAATTTGAAATATTTATTTATTATATAGATGCCCATATCAGAGACGTGACGTTTAGATCATTCCAAAATACGCTAGCCCCCACGTCATTTTCAAGTGAACCTTTTCTTTCAACTTTCAAAGCCACCGAGATGAGAACCATCTTCCCAATTTGATATTTGTACTATTCTGGAATATTTTATTATTCGCAAATTATTTAACCCACCTACAAAAACAACAGTCTAATTTCAGATTCGTCCCACAAGTCTTGGAAAATACACTTAGTACCCTCACAAGGGTTTTGGTTTTCACTTGCATCCCTGATTAGTTGTTAGTTGGATATTCTCTGTTCTCTTATAAATTAAGTTTACCACCTTTTAAAATTAAGCCAAATTTCTTGTTACAAACAAGATTTTATGTCACTCTCAATATTAGACCTTAATGCCTAATGATATAGCCAAATATTAAATGAAGCATTTTTCGTCCACCATCCTTTTCTTAATTACTTGGCATTCAAAATTCACTTACAGAAGTTAACTTGAATTCACATCCAATATGCATACTAAAGAGAGTAAAACGCTCGCAGTGAAAAAATTTCGTTCTCATGACTCAAATCTGAGATACTAATTGAAGATGAACAAAATTTAATTATATCGCGATAATCTCTAGTAATTTATTCAGTTCTACAAAATCAATGTGACGTCAAGTAGCTTAAAATCTTGTTTCATTGCTCATATCATATGAAAATCCCCTTCTTTACGTGTATAATTATTCCTAATAATGTTTGGCTAGACATTATAGTGACCTAGGTTACAATAACCTACACTAATCATAGGTAGATGGCCAATGCAAATGAAAGAAAAGTAGTTGGAACTTTGGAATATAAACAACAAAGAAGTAAAGTTTGTGGAAAGTTCCATTAATGGAATAATGATTAAAGTCTCATAATAGATTCTTAAGAAATCAGAGTCAAACATGTCATGATATATAGTTGGCCTTAATAATTGTCAATAAATGTTACTTATCAGATATAGTCAGAATTTGGTATTGTTGACCAAGGCTCGTACCTAACATGTTAAGACTTTAGATCTCAAAAATCTTGTTGGAAAATTATTTTGTATTCTTCAAACTCAGATAATATTTGTTGCACTATTTGGTTGCGTCTTTGCAGTGTATTTTTCTCTAATTATGTTCTCTATGCAGACAAACAAAAATGTCTGACTCTGATTATTAGTAATACGAATAATATCGTTGATTCGTGAACCTTTGTAGTTAAATAGGGTCTTAGCTTAGGATATTATATATATATGATGTTATTGAACCTTGTTTTATTTACCGTTGTCCTTTTCTGATTAAATACTCTGCTAGAACTATTGTGACTTTCATGCTACTAAGCTAATAAGATCGGGAGAAAAAGTTCTTAAAGAATGTTCATTTTATTTGATAAGTAATCAAGGAGCTATGTATATAGCACTCAGATGAGGCTTAGTGAAAAACTAAAGAGAACAGATTCAAGTTAAGTTAGCCCAGGGGTAATCCAGCTACAAATGAAAGAGTAAAGCGCATTATCTTCATTCCACTTCCAATTAGATGTGTTAGGCACAGTGAGATTTGCCAATCCTCTTAGAAATCAATTGAAAAAGAAAATCAAGAGTGCTTAGTGCTTGGTCCCAGATAGCAGCTCCTGATGAACTGCCCAGCTAGGCACGATCGCAGACAGACACAAATGGGGCGCCGCTTGCCTTAGTGAGCTCGAAAAAGAGGAAGGAAGGGGAGGACGCTTTTGCACAAGAACAAAGGTTGAGTCATAGGGGATTGCTTGAGGAAGGCCCACATACCATTCCGAGGGGTCCTCTCTCTTCCTCATTCTATTTCTTACTTATGGATTGCCTTAAGAAAAGCATCATTTCCTTCCTTTTGCTAGATTATAAAAAATTCTACCGACCAAGCTGGTTCACCTCTAGAATTACGTATGTAAGTGTCTTCTTTCCTCCTCCTCTAGTAAAGAAAGGGCATCCTCAGACCAATAGAGCCTAGCCAGAGAGAGGACATTCCCCATGCCGCGGTTCGAAAAGGTCTCCCGAAGCAGGTCACCGGGAGCTAAGATAGGCATGTGCTTGTCTAACTCAAGACAAATAGCGAAAATTCTATGAAGACAGATAGATATAGAAAGTGTTCAGCGAGTTCGAGGAATCGTAAGTCTCTGAGTGCAACTCCGAATAGCTATGCGATGGTTGTCGCAATCGTAGTAGCTCTGTTATTGTTTGATTTTTGGTTGTCTGATCACACTCGAAATATCATGAATATCCTTCGTCGTCTCTCTTCGATTTTTCAGAGATTTTTCAAGAGTTTGGTAGTACTTTTCATTGCTTCCTTTCTTATGAACTTTTTCTTTACTTGGACCATTCCATTTCTCGATTCCCTCGATTGGCTGCTTTCTTTAATGGAGGACATTCCTCTTTACGGCGGAGACGCTGGAAGGGGTGTTAGCTCTTCGACAGAACCAAGTCTTCCCGCGGCTGAAGAAGATCCAGGGGATCGGTCCGAGATCGAAAGAGCCTTGGATCAACTTGAATTGGCCAAGATTAAAGAACAAAAAGATCGCTTGGCCGAACAGATTAGCCCTCTGATTGAATCGGAGAAGGCACGACTAGTTAGAAGATTGTGGCACCGCAACTTGGGTGAACTTCCATCACCAAGTGAGATGGTCGAAATTATTATTAACCACTTCGCCAGCAAAGCTGCCTATAATGCCAACAAACCCAATGTCCCCATGGCGAATTTACGGCACTTGAGGGTTTGGTTGACACGAGCACAACAATCGGCGGAGCAGGATGGGAAGGGAAACATGAGTATAAAAAATCATATTTCTTCAATAATTGAAGGATATTTCAAGTAGAAGAGCTGACGTATTGTTTCACATTTGAATTCTCTTACATTCTACGTTCCCGAAATGGATCCTATCAAATATTTCACATTTTCTATGATTATCTCTATTTCAGGTATTCGGGGAATCCTCCTTAATAGACGAAATATTCCTATTATGTCAATGCCAATTGAATCAATGTTATTAGCTATGAATTTGAACTTTTTGGTATTTTCTGTTTCTTCGGATGATATGATGGGTCAATCATTTGCTTCATTGGTTCCAACGGTGGCAGCTGCGGAATCTGCTATTGGGTTAGCTATTTTCGTTATTACTTTCCGAGTCCGAGGGACTATTGCTGTAGAATCTATTAATAGCATTCAAGGTTAAAGATGACTCCTAGAGAGTTACCAAAATACGAAGTTCTCTTCTCCTTTATTTCTCTTCTTTCTTTTTGCTACTTGGTTGGCAGGGTCAGGGCCTTTCTCGCTGGGCGAGCGCATCCGATTCTAAAGGCATTTCTTATTCTTAAACCACTTCCCGTTCAGTTGCTGAAAGATAGAGATCGGGCTTTCTAAATGAGATTGAGTTCCACGAATATGCAGTCTAGAAAGATGCTATTTGTTGCTATTCTAGCTATTTGTGCATCAAGTTCGAAGAAGATCTCAATTTATAATGAAGAAATGATAGTAGCTCTATGTTTTATAGGCTTTATCATATTCAGTCGGAAGAGTTTAGGTAATACTTTCAAAGTGACTCTCGACGGGAGAATCCAGGCTATTCAGGAAGAATCGCAGCAATTCCCCAATCCTAACGAAGTAGTTCCTCCGGAATCCAATGAACAACAACGATTACTTAGGATCAGCTTGCGAATTTGTGGCACCGTAGTAGAATCATTACCAATGGCACGCTGTGCGCCTAAGTGCGAAAAGACAGTGCAAGCTTTGTTATGCCGAAACCTAAATGTTAAGTCAGCAACACTTCCAAATGCCACTTCTTCCCGTCGCATCCGTCTTCAGGACGATATAGCCATAAAGATGCACGTCTTAGTGGGGAAAAGATTTTGCCCCCGGTGTAGCTCGAAAGCAGAAAGAGTCGAATTCATTCGAGAGAGCTTGGTGGTCTTAAGAATGGTTCGGGTGGGGGATTCTCTTAAGAATAAAGAATTAGAATAGAATCTAATTCATGTTCATGTTAACAGAAGAGCGGATCCAATACCAAGACGCTTGAGAGAAAAGGCTAGCCTTGTATATACGCTATTTCTGTTTATGTCAGAGGTGCCCAAAGCTAGAAGCAAGATTTCGAGTAGAATATTCAAAGCTTTTGAGTAAGTAAGATGGATGGATTTGGAAACAAGTGAAAGAACTAGTTGCATAGATATAGATATAGAGAAAGTCCTTTCTCTTCAAAGGGTGATATTAGGGTTTTGAGATCGGTTCTGATGTCGAACAGGTTTTCGACCCGAAAAGCTCCACAAAGCTGTCGTATGCGGGTACTACGAGGCCCACAACTTTCTTGATCACCTCATTCTTCAACCATGGGTTAAGATGTGGCTAAAGTCTCTCCGATGGTAGCGTATATCACGCTCGAGGTCTCTCGAGCCTCCTCTTATACCAATGTCTCCGTTTTAGGGTTTAAGGAATAAGGTAATGAAATTCCGGTATGGACTTTTGTTGTTGTTACGACAGGCGGAGAGCAGTGCCCTATTGGTCTAATTCCTGCTTCCCCTTGGTATCGGTAAAGGGGCTGGTAAGCGCTTCCCGAATAGATTCCTTTCTCTTCCCCGGACACCGAACAAAGGGAACCCTAGCTTCACTTGTCGTAGTAAGACCACCCCTCTATAAGCTTTCCCTATCGCTCTGATGAACCTCTTTCCGCCTGTTCTCTAGAGTTCAAGAACAGATTCTTGCCTATCCCTTATTTGTCCATTAAGTCCGTTTTCCGCTAAAGGCAGCATGAAAAGCACCTAAATTGTAATACGTAAGAGGAAGGACGACTAAGCAACTATGCTACTATTGGCACCCCAAACTAAAAACTACAACTGGAAATCCAACTTTAGGGGGTCATTATGATCAGAAACTCACTCTCTGGAGAATTTTATTGACCTCGCATATAACATGCGGAATCTGGTTAGCACCCATATTTAAGAATAAAAGAACAAAGACTTGACTGGACGGTATTCACGAGCAGATGACAAGCATGAGTGAAGAAGGGTCTTATGTTACCATTTTTGGTGGTAAAGAAGATGTTCTTGTTCTTCCATTCCCCAAACCCACTTCAGCTTTCAAGATTGGGTTGGTGTTCCGATAGGCGAGAGGTGTTAGCACCGCGAGGTGTGAAGCCAGATCGTACTAAAGACAATGAAATTTTTTAGAAAATGAGAGATTTTAAAAAAATAAATAAAAGTAGAATGAAAAACAGTCCTATATTGACAAGGACGAGCTTTTTCACGAAGAAAGCTTCGCGCCCAACTACTTGTATATCGATCGGAAAGAAGCAGCTGCAAATGCTATCAGTGGTTCTTCCTTCCTATCCCATCTATCTATACGAGTTGCTTGATTCTCCCCCATCTTTAATAGGACTGGACTGAGTTCGGGCAGATCTCCGTCCCATTTCACGGATGCATCGCATTGAGAATTGACTCGTCGGATTAACCACTTAGACGGAGAGTTCCCCGTATTCCATTTCATTGGCAACTGAAATAGATCTAAACGGATTGCGCGGTACCCCGGACCGAAGAAATTGAAAAATGAATTGAAAAGAATATCAATATAAGGCCCGGATGTAACCTGTGCAGAGCAAGCCTACACTGGCCTGCAACTGCTTTCTCATTGGCTCCATTAGGGTTTGTAGTCTCATCCTGAAAAGGTTTTTTTCTTTCTCTGGATATACTCTCAACTTTCCCTGCTATCCTATCAACATGTCAGTCAATATCAGTAGTGGAGGAAGAAGAGTAGTACCCTTTTTTCAGTTAGTCTTAATAGTTTAATAATTCAACTAGTGGTCTTCTTGCCTAAAAAAAGGAGTTAGCCCAACATGGGCAATGATAGACAGACCAAATATTTATGCAGTCGTTGTGTGCTTGCTTTGTGCTTCGGCACAGCAGAATTCGAAGCTGCTCGGCGTACTAGCCCTATAACGGAGTCAGACCCAACCACACTCTCTTAGTATAAAGCGGAGCAGGACCGTTGGCCTGATCTGACTCCTCACCCAACCGCCCTGGCGTATGTTTCCGAATCAACTGCATCGTAAGCTGCTATAGCTCTTGCCAACTACCCTGGAAATGAAAAAGAAACTCTATCCTCAACCCTTCCAATCCTTAGTTCATGGTGGCAACTTCACCCCGTGCATCCTTTGGTTGTGAGCCCCGCCTAGAGGGAGGCGCTAAGGGAAGGGCGTAGCGTTAAATCTGCCTCGCCTTTCAGAGGTTTTCCACCCTTCTGTTGAGCACCATTGGAATATCCAATCTGACTTCTAAAACGGAAGTGAGCACAGGTGAGAGGACCCCACTTTCCCGCATTCCTCTCCCCACGAGCAGAACACCAGAGATGCACAGCACGTGGGCCTTGTCTAACGAACGACGACTTTCGATTCTTCACTTCAAGGAGTAGAGTCGCTGCCCAACCCTACCTATATAAAAGAAAAAGAATCGATCACTAAGTCCCGAGCAATTCTACCTTCTTTCCATTATCCAATCATGCGTCCCCTTTCTCCCACTCTTTTAAAGCTTTCAATAAAGCCTTCTTAGCTGTGGAAGCAGCAACCGGTCTGTTGGAAAGTTCCTGCATAAGTTGTCGGATCCTAAAAAAAAAGCTTTTCTGGGGACGCGCTGTTCAAGTCGAGTTTCCTTATTGTCCCTTCCAAGACATCCCTTCTAACTTCCTTATTTCCAAAGGAAGAAAGAAAGGTCAAAAGCTCTCTTTCGAGAGCCTCTTTTGTTGGGCTCGGCGGCCCCAATCGCAAGGCTAGATCTAGATCCCCCATAGCCTGTTCAGCATGAGGAATGGCTGGCGGAGCATCATGATTTCCTTAATCCATTCTCAAGATCTCAGGCCCCCCTACCAACTCGCTCCCGGTGACATTAGGCACTACCTCATTTGGACTGGAAATAATATAACTGTCCATAAAACAAATCATTGCTGTGTTTTCGGTCTCGTTGAATAAAATGCAAACGAAATGACTTACTAGCCACAGTATATCCCCGACACAACCTACATTCACAAACGATAGTTGTTTAGAAATTGAAAAAAAAATTGAGACGAGAATGTAATGATACGTATTATGTGAAGTTTTGGGATCATAGAGAAGAAGGAAACAAAAATGACAAAACAAAAACTACAAAGGAAAAATAATCGAATCTCACTCA
Source organism: Nicotiana undulata (assembly GCA_005239495.1). Taxonomy (NCBI): domain Eukaryota; kingdom Viridiplantae; phylum Streptophyta; class Magnoliopsida; order Solanales; family Solanaceae; genus Nicotiana; species Nicotiana undulata. The sequence continues at coordinate 2,539 of ML244896.1, read as the reverse complement.
TTTTTAGGTAAGATTTACTTAGCTCGCTCCTTGCTCGCGGAGCAAAAAGAAAAGCGTTATCGGATTTCCATCGATGACTTAAGCCTCTTTCTTAAGGGCCTTTAAAGACCGGCCATTATCGGACTCTTCTTATGCTTTTTTTTCCACCGGGCTTGGACCATGTCTCCCGAACAATCTCAGTACATATGGTGCAAGACGATTCCACATATCGAGGTCGGAATGGGATCGGGTGTTTTCACGTCTTACCGTAGTTTCCGTTTTGTCTTGATTTCTGATTGATGAACAAGAAGGAAAATGGAACAATTCTATTTTTGACTCGCCCCCGGCTACGTGTCCTTTGGACCCTTCGCCCGCCCGCCACCAGTGGATGCAAGCTAGCCCCCTATGTTGGAAAGTTGGGGGAAGAGTGCATTTCCATCGCGAAAGATTCAATCCAGCCACAGGTTCCCCTACGGCTACCTTGTTACAACTTCACCCCAGTCGAAGACCCCTTCTTCGTAGATCTCCGGATTTCACCCCGACCCAAGAATTTTATTAATATAGGGAGACTCGCACCCGCGTGCTGCAAGATCGAGTTTGACTTGCTCAATGAACTCGATCTCCTTTCTATCTTTCTCTACCGGGCCCCATTCGGGGTTTTTGTCTAGCGCGTCTCGCTTCTCGAAAAAGAAATCCAGAAAGTCCTCGGTAGCAACCATAATCCAAGCGGGCCCAATGAGAAGAGACTCGCCCTCCCACTCTCTCTCATTTATTCAGCGAAAAAAACTACATAACGGGGGCCCTTCCGTTCAGAGGTAGCGAATCGACTTTCTTATGTTTTCTGGGGGGATCCCTTGCATGACCAAGTCCAAAGTGGAACATACTTCGATAGTCAATATGCAGAAAATAGTAATGAATTCTCATTCTTTCCAATTCCAATAGGTAATATTAAATTTGAGCCTTTTTGCACAACTTGCGTCCTTCCCCTTTTCGTTTAAAGCAACAAGCATCCTTTGTAGATCTTCCAAGGAAGACTCCCGATCTTTTTGCCGTCCATAAAAGAATTTTTCCCGAATGACTTTTGTCAATTCCCATTCATCGTTGGGATAAAGAGATTTCATTTTCGCGATGATTTCATTTTTTAATGAAAAGTGGTTAATAGCTATATCCCTTAATCGTGCTTGCTGCTCCGCGTTGAACTCGTTTAGTGGCTTTCGAATAGAGTCTTCCCTAATTACGTCATAAAGTTCTTCCTTAGGAAGTCGATTTATTAGAGAAGCCATTTCGTTCTGCTCAAGTTCAACGTTGAAAAAATCAGAGTCTTGAATTAGAATCCGTTGTTCATATAGTATGTTGGGAAGTGAATTTAGATTAGGAAGAGACGCTTCCCCCCTTTCTAGCGGCGTTCCTGGGGGGCCTAAGCTAAATTCCAGATCTAATGGGGTGTCAGCGCATTCTGCCAGTTGCACCAACCCTGCGAAATACATAGACAAACAAATAATACACGTGGAAATGGTCCAAGTTTTCTCAATCTTAGGTACCCATGAATTTCTCAAATTTTTATAGTAGAAATGCCATAAAGTGCGACCCAAGATCCATGATACGAAAACCAAAAGCAAAATAAGTAAGCACACGAAATCCTGATGTATTTCTAACTCCAACTCGAACAATAAATAATTATACAATAGAAAACACCATCTAAAGAGCTTTATCTCTATCATAATCGCTAAAATAGTTGAAAAAACGATCGCTGAAAATTCAAGTAAAAAGGGAAGCATTTTTGCGAAGAATTGTGTGAAAAAAGTGAATTTATCCAGTTGAGGCATTCTTGATTGATTGAGAGAAAACGATTCCCTCAATACAGCTTAACTCTGTCAAGCCTGTACGAGTAGTGAAGAAGTATAGAGCACTTTGGTTGGTTGTTGACCAACGGAAAGCATGGGAGAAAGATGCACAAACGAAAAAGGGCTAAAAAAAAAAGGACGAAGTAATTTCGTATATAAAGATATGGGTTTCCGGGTTTAGATCGAAATTACATCCCCGAAAACCTATACTCATTCGTGTTTCACTTGTGCGTTTACAACATCCATTGCTTCTGACTATGTCGATGAAATGGGACCGGGAGGACAACCCACCACTAGAGCTAGCTTTGCTCTCGCTCCGCTCGCTCCCACCTGTCTTCTTCCCACTATAGTGAAAGATCTTTCACTTCACATAGCAGGAACCTCGCTAACCTTCTCGGCCAGTTAGTCTAACCACATGGATCCCCTCTTGCTTACCCACCCACCGTAAACTCTTACTAAAAGACTTGGAATACGAATGATATCAAAAAGTCCATCATTGGGGCAAACGATGCAATAGCTTCGGTTAGAGCAAAACCCAAAATGGCATAACCAAATAATTGTTTTGCCAATGATGGATTTCGCGCCACGGAATGAATCGAGGAACTAAGGACGTTTCCAATACCGATAGCATCTCCCGCTGAAGCAATTGTAGTAGCTCCTGCACCCATTGATTTTGCACCTTCTAACATCTCGAGTTTAGAATTCTCCTCACGCTT